>SKCR01017477.1:0-58287 GCA_019454045.1 Zanthoxylum bungeanum | reverse complement strand
GGATTAATTACGGAGATATTTTATCTCGGATAAAATATCGTTAAAGAGAGAGAACGATTAATTTGGATTAATCGATAAATTAATATATTCGATATATTATAACTAAATTAGATTTCGACGCGGAATTGAAATTAGATTTTAATTCGGGCGAACAAATTAATTTAGAATTAATTTGTTAGTTAGCGACGTGAATAGTGAATTCGCTAGGCGTAATCATTTAATTACGACGCGACGGAAAATTTGTTAATTTGGAATTAACGAACCCGAGCCCGAGAGTGATTGCGAGCGCATTCGCATTTCGAATTCGAGTGCGGCACGCAAGTCACATCAAGCGTCAAATCGCTAGTCGCATCAATCGTCAAGTCACTTGTCACTTTGAGTGATGTGACATGACATGTTGTCACTTTATTAAAGTGGATGGATTTGATGTGAATAGTTGATTTGAGTTGATGAAAAGCTTTTAAAAGCTTGAAATGAAATATAACATTATTTATTTCTTGCTTTTTGACTTTTGTATTAAAAGTGATATATGTTTTATTTATTATTTACTTGGTAAATATATAAAACAAAATGTAAAAAAGCTTTTCTCTCTCTCTCTTGTAATGACATACGGTTTTTAGGCTTTTGGAGCCAAAACCTTCTTCTCTCTTCTCACGGTCATGGTGACCGATTCTCTTCCATTTTGTTTTCTGGTTTTCACACAAAAATGGAGAAGCTAATGATCGTGTTGCAAGATCTAAGTGCTAGCACACTCATGGAGGAATACAAAGGTGATAGGGAAGTGATTTTGTGAGCTTGGAATCTCAAAGCTGGAGCTTTAATAGAGGTCTTCAATGGCCGAAAATGGAGGATTTTCACAGCCCAAAAATGCGCCCAACAGCAGTTCCAAATGGCCAAACCGACCGAGCTCCATGGAGGAAGAAAATGGTGTTGTTCTTTGCATCTCAAACCAATCATTGTGAGTATATGTTTCTGCCATTATTCCTTGATGTGTTCATGCATTTTTATGCTTGATTTGGATGATTCTTGGGACCTAATTAGGAACTCAACAGCGCTTACTTGGTCGCTTGAACCCTTGAGTGGAGAGTCCTAGTTGTGGGCAATTCTTCGTCGACGAAAGCCTTTGTCTATATCCCTATAAACCCGCATATGAACTGTAGTCGTAGGGCTAATAGAGACTATTCCTTTATGTTTACGTTTAGGACCATCGTCATTTGGATTCCGTTGGACTTTTTGTCATGAAGTATAGGCTTGCTGGGCCATTTAAACTGGGATGAGTCTGTGCTTTATGGAAATTGGGCCAAAAGCTTCTAAAATACCCATGGGCCATCTTGTGTTTATGCCTTTTATCATTTGAAGTTGTTTAGCCATGTTATCGCAACGTGTAAACCTGTTGGGCCTTTTTAACTGGGACAAGTTTGCACCGCTCAATAGTATGATTGAATGCTTTAAAATGATAATGGGCCGACTTATATATTCCATGCATCGCACGCATCGCATGCATCTCATGCATATATGCATCATGTTAACCCATATGTCTTAAAATCCATCATAGATATCCGTTGGGTTAGAGAAGAAAGAAAGATTTGTCAAAAAGAGTTTAGAAAACATAGATATCGGGAAAAAGAAGTCGAGAAACGGAAAATTTTACGGAAAGGATAGAAAGACCATGGTGGGCCAAAAAAAATGAAAAAAAAAATTGTTTGTTTTTAGTTCTTGATAGTTAGACATAAGTCCAATGATGAAATCGTTTGCTTTAGGGTGAAATCTTAGAAACGATAAACTCTTGATGTGTTTTTATCTGATACTTTGAGTGATTGATCTATGTTAGACTCGTAAGCACTTCACTACAGGTTCTAAGCGGTGAAAACCTGAGTAGTTGGCAAGGTGACTAGTTGAAGAAATTATAGGTTGGTGAATGACTGTTTGCTTAGATGTCTATCTTTATTTGCTTATGTTATGATGTGTAGTATGGTTGAAAATGAAAGAAAAATCTCTAAAGAAAAGAATTGAACCACCTATAACCGATAAACGTGAAGCTACCCATGGGCGAGTATTAGGACCACCATGATGAGAAATGCTACCTTAAAGGGTAGGTGTGTTGAAAAGAAAAAAAAAGGAAAAAAAAAAGAAAAGAGAAAAAAGAAGTTCAAAACGAAAAGAAAAAAAAAGAGACAAAAGAGAAAGAAAACCATACCACATTGAGCACAGAAAAGCAACTACAGGCATAATTGAGACATCTAGGTTGGTTTGACCCATCGATCCTAATTTTTTGACAAAACCATTGAGTTGGCTTACCTAGGGATGAATCTGCAAAGGAACCTTTGAGTCTGGCTTAGATCATTTATTAAAAGACTTGGATTTGAGTTGCGTTGAATGTTTTGAAGGTTCTCTGGTTTCAATATTGGGCATTCTTTGAGGGCAATAATATGTGTAACTATTGGGACTATTCCGTAGTATGTGATATAATATGATGATGTAGAATGCCATATCATGTGGTCAACCTTGACCTAATGTAAGCAGCAGAAAGCTAAATCAAGACTGGGGGCGACCATTCTACCACCCCGTGAATAATAGATATAACGAGAACTTGAGAAATGAGACTAAAAAGAACCAACCAATCATCATAAGAGAACTAGCAGAAGGAAATTGCAAGCAGACCTAGGGGCGACCAAACACTTTTGTAGGCAAGAAGCACCGAATAGCACAAGGAAGACCTAACCCATCGAAATAGGAAACACATTCATGCATGCATGCATGCACGACATATACACGCAATCTTTGTCTTGTTTTTGTTCGCAGGTTTTAAAGAAAATGAGAAAGTAGGCAAATGTAAGCCAACCAGAAACAACAACATCGCATCATCAGTTTTGGGGATGAATCCCAGGGCCAAGGCCCACATCAGCATCATTTTTGGGGATGAGTCCCAAGGTCGAGTCCCATATCAGTTTGGGGCGAGGCCTACATCAGTATCAGTCTGGGGCGAGACCCACATCAGTATCAGTTTTGGGGATAAGTCCCAGGGTCGAGGCCCACATCGTCAGAGTTTTCGAATGAATCCAGGAATGAATCCCAGGGTCGAGGCCCACATCGTCAGAGTTTTGGAATGAATTCGAGAATGAATCCCTAGGTTGAGGCCCACATCGTCAAGTTTTGGAACGAATCCCAAGGTCGAGGCCCATATTGTCAGAGTTTTGGAATGAATCTGGGAATGAGTCCCAGGGTCGAGGCCCACATCAGCATCAGTTTTGGGGATGATTCCCAGGGCGAGGCCCACATGGGTATCAGTTTTAGGATGGAGCATGGGCCGAGGCCCACATCAGTATCAGCTTGGAGATGAGTCTCAGGGTTGAGGCCCACGTCAGTATCATTTTGGGGGCGAGGCCCACCTCAGTATCAGTCTAAGGGCGAGGCCCACATCAGTATCAGTTTATGGGCGAGGCCCACATCATCATCAGTTTGAGGGCTAGGCCCACATTGTCAGCGGTATTGGGATGCGTACCAGGGTCGAGGGCCCTCGTTGTCGGTTGCAGTTCCGGGATGCGTCCTAGGGTCGAGGGCCCACTGCATCATCAGTTGTAGTTCCGGGATGCGTCCCAGGGTCGAGGACCCACTACATCATCAGTTTGAAGGTGAGGCCCACATTGTCAGCGGTATTGGGATGCGTCCCAGTGTCGAGGGCCCCCATTGTCAGTTGCAGTTCCAGGATGCGTCACAAGGTCGAAGACCCACTACATCATTACTTTTAGGATATGTTTCAGGCTCGAGGGCCCACACATCAGTTGCAGTTCCGGGATGCGTCCCAGGGTCGAGGGCCCACTGCATCATCAGCACTCCGGGTATGGAGACACATATCATCGGCACTCCGTGTATGGAGACACATCATTATCAGTATCAGTCTGGTAGGGTATGGCACTCTAGGGGCGAGGCCCACATCATTATTGTTGGTTTCTATTTAGGTCCCAAGATCATAACAAGCATGAAAATATGTGTGAACACATCAAAGGAGGTAGCGGAATACTCACATCGATCGGTTGAGATGATTTGATGAAGAACAAAACTTGTTTTCCTTCCATCAAAGTGGCGCCTAATGAACCAGTCCACTGCTCACTGTTTTCAGTTTTGAGCTCCAAATCTTCGTCGAATGATTCCCGGCTCATGGGTGGGTTTCCCTAACACCTTCGTATGCCTCTTAGAAGTGTACTAGCACTTGGATCTTACCACAAAATCCATAAAAATTCCTCCATCATTGACGCCATTTGAGGCAGTCCAGCAGCCCCTTGGGCGTGACTTTGAAGAGAGAAATGGGAGAGAGAGAGTTGTCTAGGGTTTTCAAATATTCATCTAATGAATAATAATGAATTACTAAAGTGTAGAGAGAGATTTTGTTTATATACTTTAGGTAAAACCATTTCACCTTTTACCCTAATCTTGGTAGGTATGGGTAAATGGTTTTCCAAAAGTAAAACAAGGTAGTTGGGTGGTAGGTACACCTACCACACATGGGCCCCACATATTTGAATTCAAAATTCAAATATCTCTACGAACATTTGCCGCGGCTTGGTTCAGTTTAATCCGATTAAACGAACTTCCGTCGTTAAATAATTAAATCTAATTTAATTAAATATCGATGCGACGCAAATATATTACGAACGTCATTTACGAATTAATTCTAAATTAATTCGTTCGTTTGCATTAAAGTCCGACTTTAATTTCGTAATGAAATCCAATTCATATTAATATATCTGATATATTAATTTTAGCCCATTCGAATAAATTAAATAGAAAAATCAAATTTAACTATTAAATTTATTTTATCGATTAATTCCAAATTAATTGTGTTCTCTCTCTTTAGACGATATTTATCCCAGATAAAATATCTCTGTAATCAATCCCAGATTAATTTTCTCTCACATCGAAATAATCCCAGACTAATTAAAGTGCGAGTCATACATCATCGGTGAATCATTGGGAAGCGACCCATGAGATCCCCGGATATGTTGGCAGTAAATATGGTCGTCGGACTATCCGAACACGCAAGTACCAAGTACTACGTTTTACCGATTCACAAGACAAGGTTGGCTTCTAGCAAAGCACCATGCCTACCCAATTCTCCGGAAATATCCTTACAGGAATGAAGGATCTGTATCAGGCGTAGTATACATCGTATAGTGCATATCGATCTAGTATCGGATGGTCACGTGCTAGGCCTGGGGCTGGAGTTGTGTCTGCCCCGTACGAAGCACATGTCGGATGTCTGGTAACTAGTCTCTATAATCGGATATACATGACCTAGTCATAATATCCCAATGATCGCGCAGCACTTAAGAGCACTAATACCGTATCCTACGTGACATCATCTCCACTATGACTGGAGTGATACTTCCGTCTTGACATCACACCCAATACTCTACGATTCTCAACATACCCAGTATTGGCGTACACAGAACCGGTTAATGCCCTGGACGACCTCAACCAAAGTATATTGATTGTCGTAAGTATTAGCGGTTCAAGTCTCAGGTTAAAACCAAATACACCTACCCTGATTTCGGACTCCCATAGACACACAGTCATACTACCAATGGGATTCCGAGGGGGTCTATCCAGAGCGAAGCTGTTTCCCGTACCATCGGTGAAACACAACCTCCTACTACACTTGCATAAGTATCCAATACTTAAATATATGAAAACTATGCCCGTTATGCCCTCATAATGTGCACAAGTGCAATAATAGTCTTTTACGTATTTATCAATGTCCAATCTCGATAATACTCTGACTAGGGATATTTAATGATTTATCCTACGTGGACTGATACTGTCTCATATCATTCTCCGTCCAGGAACAAATCATAGGGACCTCTCATCACTTATACATCTAGGTGATCTAGTCACAAATGATAAGAGTGCAATCTCCTTTGTCACATAGTTAATTTGTACAACAACACCATGATCTGTACAAATAGTGACGCTATGGGTCATAATTGTCCAACAATCTCCCACTTGGCCTATAGCCAGTCACTCGAGTGTCTTACACCCGAACTATGTACGGTTGGCTCAACTGCTGAGAAAAGGTTTTCGTTAGCGGATTTACATGATTATCGTCTGATGCGATTTATACGATCATCACATCGCCATGATGTATGATCCGAACGAATCAGATGAATATCGAAGTATATATCTGGATCGTTGATGAGACCATTAATTCTTTAGCCTGTGCTGACGCCTAGCTCAGCCGCTAACTGAACTAAATCTAATCTAATTAGATTTATTATCGACCCATATGGCTTCTATTGCTGCCTCAGCTGCAGCAATAATCCGTATTTGTTGTTTATATGGTAACAGTATCTTGCTTGGAATATCTCCAGCTCACTGTTCCGGTATTCAAACTTTACAGTATCGTTTGTGACTTATAGTCGTCTTTATCGGTTTGGAAACTTGCTACAGCGATCCTAGTCACTTCAAGTTCTCCATCTCCACAGAATAAGACAGCATCTTTAGTTCTCTAAGATACTAACGGATGTTCTTAACTTCAATCTAGTGACTATCACTCGGATTGGTCTGATTGTGACTCCATACGCTCAAAGCGTATGAGACACCAGGTCACGTATATTTTAAATGTACAATTTCTCAGAGAGTGTTAACTGTTGGTTATTATCTAGGTCCCAAGATCAAACAAGCAATGAAAATCATGTGTGAATACATCAACGGAGTAGCGGAATACTCACATCGATCGATTGAGTCGATTTGAAGACGAATGAAGGCCAAAAACCCACTGGTTTGGTGCGCCCACTGCTGCAGTTCGTGCTCACTGGTTTGGCAGTTTCGGGTCTCATTTCAAAGCTCCAAACTCCGTCGGATGAGTCCCGCCTCATGGGTGAACCTCCCTACCACCTTCGCAAGACTCGTAGTGTGCTAGCACTTGCGGTTTTTGTCACAAAAACCCAACTCTTGGCTTCCCTTTGCTCACGTTTTTCTTGATGAAAAACCAGTAAGTTTTGCCCCATTTTGGGCGTGAAAGTGAAGGAGAGAATTAGGAGAGAGAGATGTGTGTTGACTTAATAAAATGTAAAGCAAAAAATTGATTATATATATTTTCCAAAAATAGATAATCAATTTTCATTTAACTTTATCAAATAAATCAAATGAATATTGGAGCCAATCCATAAAGTTTTCCCTCCAAAATGCTTTTACACTTTATGTCAAGTCCATCACTATTCACATCAAGTCACTTTAAAAGTGACATGTTGTCAAGTCACATCACTCAAAGTGACAAGTGATTTGACACTTGATGCGACTAATGATTTGACGCTTGATGTGACTTGCATCGCCGCACTCGAATTCGAAATACGAATGCGCTCGCAATCACACTCGGGCTCGGGTTCGC
Organism: Zanthoxylum bungeanum; assembly: GCA_019454045.1. NCBI lineage: Eukaryota > Viridiplantae > Streptophyta > Magnoliopsida > Sapindales > Rutaceae > Zanthoxylum > Zanthoxylum bungeanum. The sequence continues at coordinate 50,903 of SKCR01017477.1, read as the reverse complement.
TAATTCCAAATTAACGATTTTTCCGTCGCGTCGTAATTAAATGATTACGCCTAGCGAAATCACTATTCACGTCGTTAACGAATTAATTCTAAATTAATTCGTTCACCCGAATTAAAATCTAATTTTAATTCCGCGTCGAAATCTAATTTCATTTAATATATCGAATATATTAATTTACCGATTAATTCCAAATTAATCGTTATCTCTCTCTAGACGATATTTTATCCTAGATAAAATATCTCCGTAATTAATCCTAGATTAATTTTCTCTCTCTTCTATATAATCCCAGATTATTCAAGAGTGCGAGTTGTGCGTCATCGGTGGATATCGGGAAGCGACCCATGAGATCCCCGGATAAGTTGGCAGTAAATACGGTCGTCGGAGTATCCGAATCACGTACATACCAAGTACTACGTTTTACCGATTTACGAGACAAGGTCGACTTCTAGCAAAACACCAAGTCTTCCCAATTCTCCGGACATATCCATTTAAGAATATTAAGATCTGTATCAAGCGTAGTATACGATTGTATTGTGTGTATCGGCCCAGTATCGGATAGTCACGTGCTAGGGCTGGGGCTGGATAAATGTCTACCCCGTCCGAAGCACATATCGGATGTCCGGTAACTAGTCTCTATAATCGGATATTCATGACCTGGTCACAATATCCCGATTGGTTGCGCAACACTCAAGAGCACTAGTACCGTATCCTGCGTGACATCATCTCCAATATGACTGAAGTGATACTTCCGTCTTGACATCACACCCAATACACTACGACTCTCTGATAAACCCAGAAGTGGTGTACGCAGAACCGAATAAAGCCTTGTACCACCAAGACCAAAGTCTATCGATTATCGTAAGTATTAGCGATTTAAGTCTCAGGTTAAGACTATACACACCTACCTTGATTTCGGCCCTCCATAGACACATAGTCATAATACCAATGGGATTGTGCCTACTCTATCCAGAGCGAAGCTGTTTCCCGTACCATCGTGAAACACGACCTCCTATCGCACTTGCATAAGTATCCAATACTTATATATATGAGAACTATGCCGTTGTGCCCTCACAACGCACACAAGTGCAATACTAGCCTATTCCGCATTATCGATGTCCAGTCTCGATAATACTCCGGCTACGGATATTTAATGATTAATCCTTCGGGGATTGATACTGTCTCATATCATTCTCAATCCAGGAACTAATCATAGGGACCTATCTTCATTTATATATCTATGGTGATCTAATCACAAAAGATGAGAGTGCAATTTCCTTGTCACATAGTTAATTTGCTACAACAACACAATGATCTGTGCAAATAGTGACGCTATGGGTCATTTTGTCCAACAATCTCCCACTGGCACATAGCCAGTCACTCAAGTGTCCCCACACCCGAACTATGTACGGTTCGCTCATCAATTGCTGAGGAAAGGTTTTCGTCAGCGGATTTGCTTAATTATCGTCTGACGCGATTTACACGATCATCACTCGCCACGATGTATGATCCGAACGAATCAGATGATATAGAAGTATATATCTGGATCGTTGATGAGACTTTTAATTCCTTAGCCTGTGCTGACGCCTAGCTCAGCTGCTAAAAGAACTATATCTAATCTAATTAGATTATTTTTCGATCCAAATGGCTTCTATTGGCTGCCTCAGCTGCAGCAATAATCCGCATTTGTTGTTTATTCGGCAACAATTATCTTGCTTGGAAGATTTCCAGCTCACTATCCCAGTGTACAAACTTTATAGTACCGTAGTATTTAATCGTTTGGAAACTTGCAGTGCAGCAGTCCCAGTCACTTCAAGTTCTCATTCTCCATAGTTTAAGACAACATCTTTAGTTCTCTCAGTTACTAACAGATGTTCTTAATTTTCAATCCAGTGACTATCACTTGGATTGACCCGATCGTGACTCCATATACTCGAAGCGTATGAGACACCCAATCAAGTACATTTCAAATGTACAATTTCCAAGAGAGTGTTAACAACTCCAAATCTATCCCAGTAGATCTTTATTCCTTGAATAAAGGTTGTTACTCCCCAGAATTCTACGGAGAATTTCTATTGAAAGAATATCTATGAAAGCCAAGCTTTCACCTATTGTTTTATGGGAATTTCATTGTCAGTGCCCTCCCACTAACCTCCTTATATACACAAGAATTATTTCGTTTTGAGTCAAATCATAAATCATTATGATTTCAAAACGACAGTTCCAAGAACCTTATGCTTGCTTAAATCCAAACATGATCGAATAACCCGCAAACCTTGTTTGTCGGTTATTTCAAAATCGTCAGGATGTTGTAAACATCCTCCAAAAGGTTTCCTTTTCAGGAAAGCGATTTTGATCTACAACTGACACATTTCATAAATGAAATACGCAGTTATCAACAAGCATCTTCAAATGGATTTACCATGGCAACAGGTAAAAGGTTGAACCGTTATTATCACAATGTTGATAACGATACCTTTCCGTTAAAAGCCCAGCTTGTACGTTGGTATGTTGCCTTCCATGTATGTCTTCCTTGAAGACGTTTAAGTGTACCAAGGCACAATGCCTTGTGGTACAACAACTAGTGTCCAAAATAGTTGTTATACATGGAATCCATTTCGGACTCATGGCACTTTGCCATAATAGGGAGTCGATACCTCGTATCACTTCCTTAAACGTAGTCGGTGGATATACCTTCATAAGATTGACATCTTTATGAGGGAGATCAGAAACCCATACCCTAGGTTGTTTTCTGACTCTATCCGATCTACGCGGTTTCTTGTGTATTCGAAGATTAATGGTATAATTCATCATAGATGAACTATTTGTGTTCCATTAAGGACTTCGTGCCTTGAACAGTATTACTACCGTCTTACCATTTTCATCGAGTATCACTATCCTCCCACTGACCACTGCATATCGGTATTCCTCTCAGGAAAACCGCATGGTGAGCAACAATCACATTGTTCTCATGTGAGATTTATAAGTACTATACTTAAGGTTTCCCTTAGGATAACCTATATTGGCACTTATCCAATTTGGGTTCTTAGTTTGGTATCATCCAACGTTATGCCTGGCATACCCAAATTATAGGAGTGAGAAACCCGTTTCTTTCCTGTTCATATCCTATATGATATCTGTCAAACAGATTTATATGGAACCTTATTCTAAATAAGTTTTGCACTGTTAATACATATCCTATTGAAGGAAACAGTAGCTCAGAGCGACTCGTGATAAACCTTATCATGTCCAACAAAATTCGGTTTTGGTTCGGATACACCGTCTAACTGACGTGTCTCGGAGGAGTCCTCATATGAAAGAATACTGTACTCTTTCATGTACATATGAAACTTACTGCTTAAGTATTTTCCAATACGGTCTTACCGTGGCGGAATAATACTATAGCCGATCTGTTTATATACTTCGTGTCGAAACTTTAAAAGTTTTCGATTTGTGTTCTTCAAAGAAACACATAACCATAACGTGATGCCACATCCGTTAAGGTCACGAAATATTCATGTTCACATCTAGCCTAGCTAGATATGGGCCCACTAACTTCACCATGAATAGGGCTAACAGATCGGTGGCCCTTATACTATTACTAAGTAAATAGTATTTTAGGTACTTTTACCTAATAAACTAGATTCGCAGACCTTATTTGAATAGTCAAATCAGTCCTAGTACCCACTCTTCAAAAGTGTGGATATACGAGTCTCGTTAATTGTGTCCTAGACAACAATGCCACAAATAAGTCTCTATTGATCAAATCAATTTGAGCTATTTATTTGTCATTTTTATGTTTGAGATTTTATTTATATTCAAAATATAAATTCTGTTATTTACATCTATATGATATCTCAGTATCATCTTTATATATAAACACTTAATGTTCTAGAATATAAAGGTTTTATCCGCAACAGATTAAAAACACTGATATAGAGATAATGTCTCTAGTCGAACTAGTTACATTATAACAGTTCCTAATTTAAGTACATACCCGAAGGGTAGTTCCTAAACTTAGGTATCTACAGTCGAAACAGCGACTTTCGTCCCGTTTCCGATTTGCAGAGAAATCTCGGCTTGAAGTCAGTATCCAGCTCATAGCGAATTCTGAACATCAATACTTATATTTTATGTACCACACTAAGTATTTAAAATCCAATTTCAATACTAGTAGTGAACATAACTTTGACAAATATTTTTAAAGTTAGAGCCTCGCCCTTTCTTTAATTCCTTCGTGTCTTCCATATCCAAATGGTAGTCACTTTGGGATATGTCAATTATCTTTTCAATATTTCACAAACCTTTGGCCAAGCCTTGGGTTCGGAATATCGAAACGATGTGCACCTTGTGCAACACGCCCAATTGCAAACTTTGACTTTTCCCTCTAGAATAGTCAAATCAATTCTCTAAGAATTATTAATTGCAATTTAATACTTTTAAATCTAAAGATAGATTTATGATAAGTATATTAATTAAGCACTAAAGTCATCATCACATAAATCTTCCAAAGATTTTATGCTCTACTATTTGCTTAATTATGGGCTTAGTCATAATAAGTTATTTTATCAAATAAATTAACCTATTATTTATTCCCAATATGAAAATTAAATCATTTAAAAACATTTAATCCAAGGATTATATATTTTAAATATTCAACTTTCAATTCTTTCTTGATTTCAATAGTCCAACTATTTAATCAATTTAATAAGGTACTATTTATTATAATGATTACAATAATCCAATTATTTAATCACTATAATTTTAATATTGATTACTATAATCTAATTATAAAATCAACTATCATTTTAATTCAATTATATTGATTACTATAATCCAATTATAAAATCAACTATATATTGAATGAGTTTGTATATAGTCCAACTATATTTTTTAAAACAACATAAATATATTAGTCCAACTAATACTTTTGATTAATATGACGAGTAAAATATAGATGAGCGCGTTTAGCGAGTATTCGAACGATGTTGCAAATTCAATACTTGCCTCCCACTATTTTTCGTCGAGCCTCTAACCCTCTGTCGAGTACTCGGGAAACCGTGTTTCCTAGTGGGCTAGGATCCCGTTAAATATCACACAATCTTGACTTTGGCCAACAAATTGTATGATAATTAACTAGGTAGATCTCGAAGATCAATTGGATCTCATCCAACTCCTAGATCCAGTAGGTGGACATCCAAGTCCCAAACATATAATAATATATGCCTATATATCGAATTATACCCTAACCTTTTCCTCTGAATCAACTATGGCCTTGGCTTGGCACAACAAACCTAGTGATCCCAGTCAAGCGCGGACCCATTGACATGGAAGCTTCGTAATCAATGTCAATGGACAAGAATTGGTCTTGACTTTGGCCAACAAACCATAACTTGGACACGACACCGATATGGAACAAAGCCTCGTGATTAAAACACATCTTCGACGGATAAGGGCTTGACTTTGGCCAACAATCCCTGCCAATCTCGGATCTTGAGTAAAAATCACTCAATGAAAGGAAAATAAACGTTTTGATATTTAACGAGGGTTTTTCGCGTGCAAATTGGCTACCGATTTAATTATCTTTGTTAAGGTCTCATCATCATACACCCTTAAACATGCATTCTAAATACATAATAAAGCGAGTATGAAAATAAATAATAATGATATGCGGATGGATACTTTACACATTGATCCTAGATCAAATCTCTCCTTTCTCACTCAAGCTAGCACTAGTATTACTTCTACCCGTTACACTACACTTCTAAAGAAACCTCATTTACATGGAGGGAATAGGTGAGAAGAGAATACAAAGAGAATGAGGTGATAAGGCTGGACACGCAGGTCCAATTTATAAATTAAATTTATTACAACAATTTCTAAAATTGCCCCCACCATCTAATATCCATCCGATATACATTATTCATTCACCCCACCCCACGTATTCACACACATAAGCATGCTATCAATCAATCTAATCAAATTAATTAATCTGATAATTAAGTGATCATCCAATGTTCAAACAACGATTTGATTTTGTTCGAGTCAAACTCGTTTTTTGCGAATAAGTACTCAAAGTACGAATTCATGAATTAAATTAACACTCATTAAATAAAATTTAACATGTATTTAATAATAATTCACTATTCAATCCAAATTAAACTTTACACTTTATTTAATAACCTTTTACGATTTAAATTCCAAATTTAATCGTAACGCGTCTCAAAGACCGATTAACGTCCAACGTCAATTCAATTAAAGTCCAATGGGCTTTTAATTGATTTCTTAAGGCGTGGACTTTTGTCAACTCGGGTCAAACCGATAACCAAAGTCCAATCCGGGATTTACCCCATAAGCCCATAAATCAATCTTGGCCCATTAGGCCCAATTGAACTTTAAAGGTTCATTAGTTGCCTTTGGCTTAACGGAAGTGGTTTTGGGCCCAATTGGATCCAATCCATTTGGCCAAACCCAACTTGTACAATCAAGCCCAATAAGCCCAATAACAACTTTAATAGCCCAAATCCAAAATTAGGCCTCAAATAAATTAAATTACATAAATCCAATTTAGCAATTTAATTACCTAAGTGTATAATATGATTAATCAACTAAATCAACATTTCCAAAACATCAAATTAGTCCAATTAATCATACTCAATTCATTATCATATGTCCAACACACAAAATGAAAAATCAAACCCATTTACATGCTTTTATGCTCTCGGCCAAGGAAGGATTTTGTGTCCGATTCGGTTTCGATCCAATCGAACCCACAATCGACATTAAATCGACATCCTAAATGATTCTATACACATCCAATGTTTATAAAATCAAAATTACCAAGACATTAGGGCATAGTTCCAATTCGGCCAACATAGAATTTTTGGGGTTTTTGTCCAATTCGAAATCCAATCCAATTCTATTCAAATTAACATCAACCTAAATGATTCCAACTCATCAAATGAATCAAAATCAAAAAATTCCAAGAATCCAAAATTCATTAACACATTCGGCCAAGAGGAAATAATGGGGGAAAATTATTCCAAATCAATTTTCAACAAATTGGTCCAACCAAAATGAAATTAAACATGTTATAAGCATACTCAAACAATCAATTTATTCAAATCATGCTCAACACACATTTACCCAATTTTAAGCCCTACATTTTTCATGCTTGAACCTAAGCTCTTGATGCCATTGGTGGTTATTATCTAGGTCCCAAGATCAAACAAGCAATGAAAATCATGTGTGAATACATCAACGGAGGTAGCGGAATACTCACATCGATCGATTGAGTCGATTTGAAGACGAATGAAGGCCAAAAACCCATTGGTTTGGTGCGCCCACTGCTGCAGTTCGTGCTCATTGGTTTGGCAGTTTCGGGTCTCATTTCGAAGCTCCAAACTCCGTCGGATGAGTCCCGCCTCATGGGTGAACCTCCCTACCCACCTTCGCAAGACTCGTAGTGTGCTAGCACTTGCGGTTTTTGTCACAAAAACCCAACTCTTGGCTTCCCTTTGCTCACGTTTTTCTTGATGAAAAACCATACGTTTGCCCCATTTTGGGCGTGAAAGTGAAGGAGAGAATTAGGAGAGAGAGATGTGTGTTGACTTAATAAAATGTAAAGCAAAAAAATTGATTATATATTTTCCACAAATAGATAATAACTTTTCATTTAACTTTATCAAATAAATCAAATGAATATTGGAGCCAAATCCATAAGTTTTCCCTCCAAAATGCTTTTACACTTTATGTCAAGTCCATCACTATTCACATCAAGTCACTTTAATAAAGTGACATGGTTGTCAAGTCACATCACTCAAAGTGACAAGTGATTTGACGCTTGATGCGACTAATGATTTGACGCTTGATGTGACTTGCATCGCCGCACTCGAATTCGAAATACGAATGCGCTCGCGCATCACACTCGGGCTCGGGGGCGCTAAATTCAAATTAACGATTTTTTCCGTCGCGTCGTAATTAAATGATTACGCCTAGCGAAATCACTAGTCACGTCGCTAACGAATTAATCTAAATTAATTCGGTTCACCCGCATTAAAATCTAAATTTAATTCCGCGTCGAAATCTAATTTCATTTAATATATCGAATATATTAATTTACCGATTAATTCCAAATTAATCGTTTACTCTCTCTAGACGATATTTTATCCTAGATAAAATATCTCCGTAATTAATCCTAGATTAATTTTCTCTCTCTTCTAATAATCCCAGATTATTCAAGAGTGCGAGTTGTGCGTCATCGGTGGATTATTCGGGAAGCGACCCATGAGATCCCCAGATAAGTTTGCAGTAAATACGGTCGTGGAGTATCCGAATCACGTACATACCAAGTACTACGTTTACCGATTTACGAGACAAAGGTCGACTTCTAGCAAAGCACCAAGTCTTCCCAATTCTCCGGACATATCCATTTAAGAATATTAAGATCTGTATCAAGCGTAGTATACGATTGTATTGTGTGTATCGGCCCAGTATCGGATAGTCACGTGCTAGGGCTGGGGCTGGATAAATGTCTACCCCGTCCGAAGCACATATCGGATGTCCGGTAACTAGTCTCTATAATCGGATATCATGACCTGGTCACAATATCCCGATTGGTTGCGCAACACTCAAGAGCACTAGTACCGTATCCTGCGTGACATCATCTCCAATATGACTGAAGTGATACTTCCGTCTTGACATCACACCCAATACACTACGACTCTCTGATAAACCAGAAGTGGTGTACGCAGAACCGGTTAAAGCCTGTTACCACCAAGACCAAAGTCTATCGATTATCGTAAGTATTAGCGATTTAAGTCTCAGGTTAAAAACTATACACACCTACCTGATTTCGGCCTCCCATAGACACATAGTCATAATACCAATGGGATCTGAAGGGTCTATCCAGAGCGAAGCTGTTTCCGTACCATCGGTGAAACACGACCTCCTATCGCACTTGCATAAGTATCCAATACTTATATATATGAGAACTATGCCGTTGTGCCCTCACAACGCACACAAGTGCAATACTAGCCTATTCTGCATTATCGATGTCCAGTCTCGATAATACTCCGGCTAGGGATATTTAATGATTAATCCTTCGGGGATTGATACTGTCTCATATCATTCTCAATCCAGGAACTAATCATAGGGACCTATCTTCATTTATATATCTATGGTGATCTAATCACAAAAGATGAGAGTGCAATTTCCTTGTCACATAGTTAATTTGCTACAACAACACAATGATATGTGCAAATAGTGACGCTATGGGTCATTTTGTCCAACATTAACAACTTTAAATCTATCCCAATAGATCTTTATTCCTAGAATAAAGGTTGTTACTCCTAAGAATTCTACGGAGAATTATCTCGAAAGCCAAGCTCTCGCCGATTGTTTTATGGGAATATCATTTCCAAGAAATAACATATATTATCATTATTTATACAGGACATTCATTGTCCGTGCGCTCCCACTAACCTCCTTATATACCTAAGAATTATTTTCGTTTTGAATTAAATCATACACACCATTATGATTACATCAAAACGTTAGCTCCAAGAACATTATGCTTGCTTCAATCAAACATGGATCGAACACCCCGCAAACCTAGTTTGCAGGTATAGGTACACAAAATCGTCAGGATGTTATAACATCCTCCAAAAGGTTTCCGTTTAAGGAAGCGATTTTGATATTTAACTGACACATTTCATAAATGAAATATGCAGTATCAGCACACATCATCCAAATGGATTTACCGTGGCAACAGGTAAAAGGTTGAACCGTAATCAACACAATGTTGATAACGATACCTTTTCGTTAAAAGCCCAGCTTTGTACGTTGGTATGTTGCCATCCATGTATGTCTTCCTTGAAGACTTTTAAGTACCAATAGGCACAATGCCTTACGGTACATCAACTAGTGTCTAAACATAGTTGGTATACATGGAATCCACTTCGGACTCATGGCACTTTGCATAAAAGGGATTCGATACCTTGTATCACTTCCTCAAACGTAGTCGGTTGGTCTACCTCAACAATATTGACATCTTTATGAGGTGAGATCAGAAACCCATACCCCAGGTTGTTTTCTGATTCTCTCCGATCTACGCGGTTCTTGTGTATTCGAAGATTAATGGTATAGTTTCATCATTGATGAACTATCTGTGTTCCATTAAGACTTCGTGCCTTGAACAGTATTACTCCGATTTTCATCGAGTTATACCATCCTCCCACTTACCACTGTATATCGGTATTCCTCTTAGGAAAACCGCATGGTGAGCAATAATAACATTATTCTCTCATGAGATACATAAGTACTATACTTATGGTTTCCCCTAGGATAATCTATAATTGGCACTTATCCATTTGGGTTTAGTTTGGTATACATCCAAACATATGCCTAGCATACCCAAATCATCAGGAATGAGAAACCGGTTTCTTTCCCGTTCATATCTAATATGATATCTGTCAAACAGGTTATATGGAACCTTATTCTAATAAGTATTGCACTGTTAATACATATCCGTTGAAGGAAATGGTAGCTCAGAGCTACTCATGATTAACCTTGTCATGTCCAACAAAATTCGGTTTCTCCGTACGGACACACAGTCAAACTGACGTGTCTCGGGAGGAGTCCTCATTGAAAGAATACTATACTCTTTCACATATGTTTGAAACTTACTGCTTAAGTATTTTCTATTACGGTCTTACCGCGACGGTTTAATACTTTAGACGATCTGTTTGTTTACTTCGTGTCGAAACTCCAAAAGTTATCGATTTGTGTTCTTCAAAAGAAACACGTAACCATAACGTGATGCCACATCCGTTAAGGTCACGAAATATTCATATTCCCATCTAGCATTGCTAGATATGGGCCCACTTACTTCACTATGAATAGGGCTAACAGATCGGTGGCACTATCACTATTACCAAGTAAATAGAGTTTCAGGTACTTTACCAATAAACTAGATTCGTAGACTTTATTTGAATAGTAAATCAGTCCTAGTACCCACTCTTCAAAAGCGTGGATATACGAGTCTTGTTTAATTGTGTCCCAGACAACAATGCCACAAATAAGTCTATACTGATCAAATCAGTTTGAGCTATATATTTGTCATTTTATATGTTTGAGATTTTACTTATATTCAAAAATAAATTCTGTTACTCACATCTATGTGTTTATCTTAATATCATTCTTTGATAAGGAAACACTTTAGTGTTCTAGAATATAGGTTTATCCGCAACGGATTAAACACTGATATAAAGATAATGTTTCTAGTCAAACTAGTTACATTATAACAGTTCCTAATTTAAGTACATACCAAAAGGTAGTTCCTAAACTTAGGATTCTACGGTCGAAACAGCGACTTCCGTCCCGTTTCCGATTCACAGATTAATCTCAGCTTGAAGTCAGTATCCTGCTCACAACAGATTCTGAACATCAATCCATATAATATATGTACCACACTAAGTATTTTAAAATCCAATTCCAATACTAGTAATGGACATAATATTGACAAACATTCTTAAAGTCAGAGCCTTGCCTTTCTTTAATTCCTCAATGTCTGCCATATCCAACGGCAGTCACTTAGGATATGTCCTTTATCTTCCCAGAAGATCATAATGATTTTGCCTTTGCCCTTTCAAATATTTCAGAAGCCTTTGGCCAAGCCTTGGGTTTCTAGAATATTGAAGTATGGTGCGCCTTGCGCCACTTACCTAATTGCAAAGTTTGACTTTATCTCCTCGAGAATAGTCTTTAACCCTCCAAGAGTTATTATTGCAATTTTAATACTTCTTAAATCTAATCATAGATTTATGACAAGTATATCGAATTAAGCACTCAAGTTATCATCACATAATCTTTCAAAGATTATGCTCTACTATTTGCTTAATTCTTGGCTTAGGCGTAATAGGTTATTTTATCAAATAAAGTAACTTATTATTTATTTCCAGGACCATCCTGAAATTATTCCCAATTTAAATATAGTCGTTTAAATACATTTTCACCTAGGATTATGTTTTAAACACTAATCTTTCATTCATCTTGATTCTAATAGTCCAACTATTTAATAAACGATTTGTGGTACTATGTATATATTGATTATTATAGTCCAACTATACAATCAAATATAATTTAAATCAATTAACCTCAATTACATTGATTGCTATAATCCAATTATAAAATCAATGTAAATTGAAATTAATTAATTCAAATATATGATTACTATAATCCAATTATATAATCAACTATAATACAGTCCAACTGCTTATTTAAAACAACAATTTAAATATTAGTCCAACTAACATTTATTTATATGACGAATAATTTGAATGAGCGCGTATGGTAAGTAATTAAACGAATATTGCAAATTCAATTCTTGCCTCCACTATTTTTCGGCGAGCCTCTAACCCTCTGTTGAGTACTCGGGAAACCGTGTTTCCTAGTGGGCTATGATCCCGTTAAATATCACACAATCTTGACTTTGGCCACAAATTGTATGAATTAACTAGGTAGATCTCTAAGTTCAATTAGATCTCATCCAATTCCTAGATCCGGTAGGGAGACATCCAAGTCCGAAACATATATCTCATATATGCCAATACATCCAATGTATTACCTAACCTTTTCCTCTGAATCAACTAAGCCTTGGCTTTGGCACAACAAACCTAATGATCCCAGTCAAGCGCGACCCATTGACCATGGAAAGCTTCGTAATCAATGTCGATGGACAAGAAGTGGTCTTGACTTTGGCCAACAAACCACAACTTGGACAAGACACCAATATAGAACAAAAATCTCGTGATTCAAACACATCTTCGACGAACAAAGGGCTTGACTTTGGCCACACACCCAATGCCAGTCTCGGATCTTGAGTAAGAATCACTCAATGGAAGGAAAAACGCATGATATTTGATGAGGGTTTTTCGCGTGCAAATTGGCTACCAATTTATTATCTTGTTTAGGTCTCATCATCATACACCCTTAAACATGCATTCTAAACACATAATAAAGTGCATAAAAATAAATAATAATGATATGCGGATGGATACTTAACACAGTGATCCTAGATCAAATCTCTCACTTTCTCTCTCAAACTAGCACTGTATTACTTCTCTACCCCGTTACACTACACTACTAAAGAAAACCTCATTACATTGAGGGGAATATTTGAGAGAGAATAAAAGAGAATAGAGGTGATAAGGCTGGACACACAGGTCCAATTTAATAAATCGAATTTATTACAAAAAATTTCCAAAATACCCCCACCCGACTAATATCCATCCGATATACATTATTCCATTCATCACAACATGTATTCACACAAGCATGTTACAATCAATCTAATCACATTAATTAATCTGATATTAGTGATCATCCAATGTTCAAACAACGATTTTTATTTGGGCGAGTCAAACTCATTTTTGCGAATAAGTACTCAAGTACGAATTCTCGAATTAAATTAAACTACAACATTAAATCCATTTTAATATGTTTTTAATACTAATTCACTATTTAATTCCAATTAAAATTACACTTTATTAATAAACCTTTTACGACTTAAATTCCAAATTTAATCTTTACGAGTCTCAAAGCCCGATTAACGTCCAACGTCAATTTAAATTCAAGTCCAATGGGCTTTAATTGATTTTCGAGGCGTGGACTTTTGGTCAACTCAGGTCAAACCGAATAACCAAAATCTAATCCGGGATTACCCCATAAGCCCATAAATCAATCTTGGCCCATTAGGCCCAATTAAACTTAAAGTTCATTAAGTCGCATTTGGGCTTTACGGAAGGGTTTTGGGCCTAATTGGATCCAACCAATTTTGGCCTAAACTAACTTTGTACAACAAAGCCCAATAAGCCCATTTACAACATTACAAGCCCAAATCAATTCAAGCCCAATTAATTAAATCATAGAGTCCAATTTTCATAATCTAATTGATTCTAAAGTGTTTACATGATTAATCATCCAAATCAATATTTCTAAAACACAAATTTGTCCAATTAATCATGCTCAATTTCATTATCACATGTCCAACATATTTAATGAAAAATCAAACCCATTACTATGCTACATGTCTCGGTCAAGGGATGCATTTTTTATGTCTAAATTCGGTTTCAATCCAATTAATCCACAATCGACATTAAATACACTTCCCGAATGATTTCCAATACATCCAATTATCAAAAATCAAAAAATATCAAGACATTAAAGGGCTATACCATTCGTTCGGCCAAGGTAAGTAATTTGGGTTTTTGTTCAATTCAAATTCAATCCAATAATTTCAAATTAATATCATCATACATGATTCTAACTCATCCAATGAATCAAAATAAAAAAATCCAAGATTTCTAAAATACCATATACATCGGCCAACGCATAAATATTGGGGAAATTTGATCCAATCACATTTCAACAATTGATCCAATCAATCCTTAAATTCAATAACATTAAGCATACTCAATCATCTAATTTTCATAAAATCATGCTCAAATTGAATTTTACCCAATTTTTAACCCTAAAAGTTTCATGCTTGAACCTAGGCTCTTGATGCCATTGTTGGTTTCTATTTAGGAGGTCCCAAGATCATAACAAGCATGAAAATATGTATGCACACATCAAATGAGGTAGCGGAATACTCACATCGATCGGTTGAGACGATTTGATGAAGAACAAAACTTGTTTTCCTTCCATCAAAGTGGCGCCTAATGAACAGTCCACTGCTCTCACTGTTTTCAATTTGAGCTAGAATTTGAGCTCCAATCTTCGTCGAATGATTCCCGGCTCATGGTGGGTTTCCCTAACACCTTCGTATGCCTCTCTAGAAGTGTACTACACTTGGATCTTGCCACAACAATCCATAAAATTCCTCCATCATTGACTCCATTTGAGGCAGTCCAGCACCCCTTGGGGTGGACTTGAAGAGAGAAATGGAGAAGAGAGTTGTCTAGGGTTTTCAAAGATTCATCTAATTATACTAATGATTACTAAAGTGTAGAGATAGATTTTGTTTAATATTTAGGTAAAATCATTTCACCTTTTACCCTAACCTTGGTATGGTATGGGTAAATGGTTTTCCAAAAGTAAAACAAGGTAGTTGGGTGGTAGGTACACCTACCAAACATGGGCCCCACATATTTGAATTCAAAATTCAAATATCTCTACGAACATTGCCGCGGCTCGGTTCCGTTTAATCCGATTAAACGAACTTCCGTCGTTAAATAATTAAATCTAATTTAATTAAATATCGATGCGATGCAAATATAGTTACAAACGTCGTTTACGAATTAATTCTAAATTAATTCGTTCGTTTGCTTAAAGTCCGACTTTAATTCGTAATGAAATCCAATTCATATTAATATATCTGATATGTTAATTTTAGCCCATTCGAATAAATTAAATAGAAAAATCAAATTTAACTATTAAATTTATTTTACCGATTAATTCCAAATTAATCATGTTCTCTCTCTTTAGACGTATTTTATCCCAGAAAATATCTCCGTAATCAATCCTAGATTAATTTCTCTCTCATCGAATAATCCCAGACTAATTAAAGTGCGAGTCATACATCATCGGTGAATCATTGGGAAGCGACCATGAGATCCCCGGATATGTTGGCAGTAAATACGGTCGTCGGACTATCCGAACACCACGCAGTACCAGTACTACGTTTTACCAATTCACAAGACAAGGTGGCTTCTAGCAAGCACCATGCCTACCCAATTCTCCGGAAAATATCCTTACAGGAATGAAGGATCTGTATCAGCATAGTATACATCGTATAGTGCATATCGATCTAGTATCGGATGGTCACGTGCTAGGCCTGGGGCTGGAGTTGTGTCTGCCCCGTACGAAGCACATGTCGGTGTCTGTAACTAGTCTCTATAATCGATATACATGACCTAGTCTAATATCCCAATGGTCGCGCAGCACGTAAGAGTACTAATACCGTATCCTACGTGACATCATCTCCACTATGACTGGAGTGATACTTCTCTTGACATCACACCCAATACTCTATGATTCTCAACATACCCTATTGGCGTACACAGAACCGGTTAATGCCCTGGACGACCTCAACCAATATATTGATGTCGTAGTATTAGCGGTTCCAAGTCTCAGTTTAAAACAAATACACTACCCTGATTTCGGACTCCTAGACACACAGTCATACTACCAATGGGATTCCGAGGGGGTCTATCCGGAGCGAAGCTGTTTCCCGTACCATCGGTGAACACTACCTCCTACTACACTTGCATAAGTATCCAATACTTAAATATATGAGAACTATGCCCGTTATGCCCTCATAACGTGCACAAGTGCAATAATAGTCTTTTACGTATTTATCGATGTCCAATCTCGATAATACTCTGACTAGGGATATTTAATGATTTATCCTTACGTGACTGATACTGTCTCATATCATTCTCCGTCCAGGATAAATCATAGGACCCTCTCATCACTTATACATCTAGGTGATCTAATCACAAAAGATAAGAGTGCAATCTCCTTTGTCACAAAGTTAATTTGTACAACAAACACATGATCTGTACAAATAGTGACGCTATGGGTCATAATTGTCCAACAATTATCATATCTGTCTGGCCGGGTATGACACCTGGGGGCGAGGCCCACATCAACATTAGTTTCAGTTTTGCCGGGTTATGGCACTCCGGGTATGGAGACCTCAGTATAAGTTTTGGCCGGGTATGGCACTCCGGCATGGAGACATCAGTATCAGTTTTGCCAGGTATGACACTCCGGGTATGGATATATTACCGCGACACCTCGGTTATGGGTTAGCTTGCCAGGTACGGCACTCCGGGAAGGAGATATCACTGCGACACTTTAGGTATGGGATACCAACCGCGACACCTCGGGTATGGGGTTTAGCATGCCAAGTATGGCACCCCGAGTATGCAGACATCACTGCGACACTCTAGGTATGGAGACACAACCGCGACACCATCCTCGGGTATGGGGTTTAGCTTGCCAGTACGACACTCCGTGTATGGAGATATCACTGCGACACTCTAGGTATGGAGACGCAACCGCGACACCTCGGGTATGGGGTTTAGCTTGCCAGGTATGGCACTTCGGTTATGGAGATATCACTGTGACACTCCAGGTATGGAGACACAACCGCGACACCTTGGGTATGGGGTTTAGCACTCCAAGTACGGCACCCCGGGTTAGAGAGACATCACTGCGACACTCTAGGTATGGACGCAAACCGCGACACGACCTCGAGTATGGGGTTTAGCTTGCCAAGTACGGCACCTGGGTATGGAGATATCACTGCGACACTCTAGGTATGGAGACGCAACCGTCACACCTCGGGTATGGGGTTTAGCACGCCAGGTACGGCACTCCGGGTATGGAGACATCACTGCGACATTCTAGGTATGGAGACGCAACCGCGACACCTTAGGTATGGGGTTTAGCTTGCCAGGTACGACACTCTGGGTATGGAGATATCGCTGTGATCCTCGGTATGGGGTTTAGCACGCCGGGTATGGCACAACCAGATCAACTCAATTCACAAAACTGCGACACCTCGGGTATGGGGTTTAGCACGCCGGGTATGGCACAAATCAACAGTTCGGGAACAAAGCCCACAGTCAACACAGTTCGGGAATAAAGCCTAGGAAACAAAGCCCACCATCAATATAGCTCGGGAACAAAGCCCACAGTCTACATAGTTCGGGAATAAAGCCCAGGGAACAAAGCCCACATTCAGTACAGTTTGGGAATAAAGCCCACTCTCTACATAGCCAGGGAACAAATCCCACTCTATACACAGTTTGGGAACAAAGCCCACAGGTGGTTCGGGAATAAAGCCCATAGGTCGAGGCACCTCGCCATCACATTCAACACAATGGGAACAAATCCCAGGGAACAAAGCCCACTCTCTACACAGTTCGGGAATAAAGCCCAAAGGTGGTTCGGGAACAACGTCTAGAGGTCGAGGTACCTCGCCATCACATTCAACACAATGGGAACAAAGCCCACTCTCTACACAGTTCAGGAACAAAGCCCACATGTGGTTTGGGAACAAAGCCCAGAGGTCGAGTCACCTCGCCCTCACATTCAACAAAACGGGAACAAAGCCCAGGGAACAAAGCCCACTCTCTACACAGTTCGGGAACAAAGCCCACATATGGTTTGGGAACAAAGCCCAGGGGTCGAAGCGCCTCGCCATCATATCAGTTCAGTTCGGTAGTGATTCCTAAAGATCGCAGCATCTTACAGGGATGAACCTTGGGGTCGATGCACCACACCACAATATCAACTCAGTTCAAAACAGCATGCAAGTCAGGTGATAGTTGGTGAGCCATGTAAGTAAAAATGCATTACATAACTTTGATAGGATTGTCACTGTTACACACTACACAAGTCCCATCAAAGTGGGGGTGACTGTAGGCACTGTATTTTTACATATAACTCCCGATGATGAGTCTCGTATGGAGGCACTACCTTTTAAGTTACGGAAGTCGCGGGAAACAGGCGTCGGAAGGGAAGAGTCAAGAATTGACACATTATTGGAAATAATTTGTTTGTTTATGCTTCGGGTTTGCTTGTTGGACCTCCATTTTAAAACACACACCAAGCCCACACATCACCAAAGCCACACGCCCAAGCCCATTAAATCACTTCCCTAAAAAATCCACACATTAAACACATGTTGAAATCAAACCAAATCACCTTCCCAAATTAAATAAATCACATACCAAAATTAAATAAAGTCAAATAAAATCCCATGGATCCCTTGCCTAATTAAACTAAATCATATCTCTAACTAAAAGAGAATAAATCAAATTAAATCAAATCACTTCCCTAATTAAAATATTTTTCCTTATCACATACTAATTAAAAATATCTCTCATTAATGCACAAATCCTTTTCCTTCTCAAACAAGGATAGCCCCCATCCATTTGCCTATAAAAAGAACCCTTCACCAACACATTAAACCCCTAGCTCATTCTCACAAAAAACACCAAGAAAATAACCCTCCATTCACGAAAACTCCACAACAAAGATACCTCTCCCTCTCTCTACCCTTCACGCATTCATGTTTCACTATTCTCTCTCCCAAAAACAACACCCAAAACCCTAGAGCCTCTATTCTCCCTCTCTACACTCACGCATGAAAACCAATAAACCCTAAAATACACAACCCAGCTTCACGCACAATACACATAATCCAAAAAGCAACAACCCTTCACGCAAACCATCCACAAACTGACCTTAACAGACAACAACGAAACATAAAGCTACAAAAACCAAAATTAAACTGCCCACCGACACCCAAGTCACAGATTAGCCACGCTCCACTCTCTCTCCCCATACAAACAGCCAAGCACAAAACAAACTACAACCACGCATCAAACACTAAAAACAGCCATGTGAAGCCACAAATCAGCCCACTCTCTAACCGACAATAAACCCTAGCCCTTGAATCGTGAACAAGACACACCCCTCCTATAAACTAAATACCCGTCCCCATTTTTCACGTGGAACACACGCAAAGTAGCCACTGCTCATTAACCAAATAACCCTTCAACATCCACAAGACTCTTCATTCACGCCTAACCATCTCTCTCTTTCTCCCAACTTCACTCACGGCACAAAACAAACAAATAAGAATAAACCTTAAATCACACCTCACACTCATGTGAACTGAGACTTTCGGCATCCCTCAACATAACCTGCAAAGCATCGTGAATAAACAAACCTGGATTAAGCCCCTTCACCGTGTAACACACTAAAAACGCACTTCCCACAGTCACCGAACAAAAACCCATAAACCGCAGCCCACACTCCCCCTAAAACATCCCAAAACAGTGAATAAAACACCCCTGAAACAGCCCCTGAGACAGCCCTTGTAACCCTCCAAAAACCGAAAAAATGGTGGCCTAAATTACCTTAAAACAGTGACCAGAAAATATAGAGAAAATAGCAGTAAAACGGAGTGAAACCAGCAGCCCGAATAGTGGAACAGCGAAGGAAAATGTTGAACCAATGAACCAGAGGAGTTGCGGAGCATCAACCCTCCGACGGCCGTATAACGCGCTTCCGAGATACGAATTAAGAGGTTAGACCTGAGGGCACCCCTTTTATTTATTATCCTTTATTTTCTATTTATTTATTACTTTATTTCGCATGAGTATTGTGGATTGCTGCATGATGTGATCTCCGGATGAACGAAATATGTGTTCTCTCTTGTGGTATATCGGATGGAAACTCGGACGTAAATTCCGTAGATGAATCTGAATGGATGGTAGTACGGTTTGTACTCGGGATATAATGCCACGTACCACTTGAGAGACACACGTATTTCGTTTCATCCAACCTTGTATTCGAGCATGATTTAGTCTAGTATGTTATTTATTTTTTAAGCATGATTTAGTTGTTTATTTTTAAGCATGATTAGTTATTTATTTTGCGTTTGGAATTTGCATTATGTTTATGTTGTTATTTGTTTTCTGCATTATATAATTGAAGTATGTTCATGAGATTGTCTTGTGTTATCGTGTGTTTGCCGTTATGATGACTTACTTTTCAAGCATGCAAACTTAGACATATGATTTATTTTTATGAAAATGAACTAGATATAGGTTGTTCTTGAGCATGTATCTTGCCTATATTCGGTTAAGTTATTGCACAAATTATATCATTACAAGTGGCATTAAGTAATGGACCATTCCGAACCCAACGGTTTGAGGTCTTCCCATACGAGGGGTGAGTGCGGCCTTAAATCACATTTTCCCGGTTCACACCGGGTGGCGACTCCATGTTATTTCTCCGATTTAGTTCCTTCGTGAGCTATTCCGTACTCCCAATTAGGCCGCGAGCCTGGAACAGCATCGCCAATTTCTGTGTCCTACAATATGCTTCTTATATTTGAAGCATAATGTATGTTATGCTATATACTAGACCTGACATCAGTTTCGGCATCAGTGTGACCAACCGATATCAATCTGATCCAGGTAATGATCATTGGACAACCGTGAAATATATTCTGAAATAAGTTTGAGATAAGTTTCTGATATATGGAGAAGATGAACTACAGGTTAAGGCTTATACAGACTCTGACTTCCAGAGAGATCTAGATGATAGAAAATCTATATTTGGATACATATTTACCCTTAACGGTGGTGCAGTTACTTGGCGATGTTCAAAGCAAGGCTCAACAATTGATTCCACCACTGAGGCAGAATTTATAGCGGCTTCAGAAGCTGCTAAAGAAGATGTTTAGATTAGAAATTTTATCACAGAACTTGGCCTTGTGCCTAGTATTGCGGTTTCAATCCCATTGTACTATGATAAAAACGGAGCCATTGCACAGGCTAAAGAGCTGAGATCGCATTTCAAGTCTAAACACATGGAAAGAAAATACCGCATAATTAGGGAGATAATTGAACTAAAAGACATAGTGGACTTGAAGGTTCAAGGACTAGACAACATAGCAGACCCGCTTACAAAGGCCTTACCTCATAAGTTATTCAATAAACATGTGGAGGAGATGAGACTACGGTACCCTCCAGATTGGCACTAAGTAAGTGGGAGTTTGTTGGAGTTGGTGCTTGGATTGCCAATCTGAATTGTACATTTTATTATTTATTAATAAAATAACTATATTTTCATATCTTATTAATGATATTGTCATTATCCGTATTAGATTGATGTATAGATATGCTAAGAATGACATCAACCTTAGAATAATCTTGAAGTAATACTAGACACCAGGTGGTCCGACATTGAGATAAGTATTACTATTGTAATCTATTCTTAAAGTAAATATTCATAGTCGTTGGTTTTGGAATACACTCAAATTCCCATAACCTAGAAGACTAGCATATGTCGTATATTGGAATTGGAGTTCCAATGGTTTAACCTGATGTACAATGAGTTTTGGAAACTCGTATAGACGTGTGGGTATTGGTTGGACCGAATACTGAATGACTCATAAGTGATTCCTAATAGTTGGAAGTATACACCACCGTCAATAGGAATCTCCTCGAGTCGAGTAGCATATGTAATCCTTTGACTATAGGATATCATTGATTTTGTGTGAGATCTTCCACACTTTGATGCAATGTATGTCAGAAACCCTTGATGGTCTGCCCTCTAAATGTTCATTGGGTGTGGATGTTGGACAATTATGACCTATAACGTCACTATTTGTATAAATCATGGTGTTGTTGTACAAATTAACTATGTGACAAAGGAGATTGCTCTCTTATCATTTGTGATTAGATCACCAAGATATATAAATGGTAGGAGGTCCTTATGATTTGTTCCTGGATTGAGAATGATATGAGACAGTATCAGTCCACGAATGATAAATCATTAAATATCCATAGTCAGAGTATTATCGAGATTGGACATCGATAAATGCATAAAAGAATAGTATTACACTTGTGCGCGTTGCGAGGGCACAACGACATAGTTCTCATATATTTGGGTATAGGATACTCATGCAAGTGTAATATGAGGTCATGTTTACCGATGGTATGGGAAACAGCTTTGCTCTGGATAGACCCCCTCGGAATTCCATTGGTAGTATGAATATGTGTCTATGGAAGTCCGAAATCAGGGTAGGTGTATTTGGTCTTAACCTGAGACTTGCACCGCTAATACTTGCGACAATCAATATACTTTGGTTTTGGTCGTCCAGGGCTTTAACAGGTTATGTGTATGCCTCTGCTGGGTATATTGAGAATCGTGGTGTGTTGGGTGTGATGTCAAGACGGAAGTATCACTCTAGTCATATGGAGATGATGGTCACGTATGATACGGTATTGGTTCTCTTAAGTACTACAGTCATCGGGATATTATGACTAGGTCATGTATATCCGATTATAGAGACTAGTTACCAGACATCCGACATGTGCTTCGTACGGGGCAGACACAATTCCAGCCCCAGGCCTAACACGTGACATCCGATACTGGATCGACATACACAATACTACGTATACTACGCCTGATATAGATCGCTTATTCCTGTAAGCATGTTTCTGGAGAATTAGGTAGGCATGGCGCTTTGCTAGAAGCCAACCTTGTCTTGTAAATCAGTATAAACATAGTACTACGTACTTACGTGTTCGGATAGTCCGACGACCGAATTTACTGCCAACATATCCGGAGATCTCATGGGTCGCTTCCCGAAGATTCACCGATGACGTATGACTCGCACTTTTATTAATCTGGGATTAATTAGAAGAGAGAGAAAATTAATCTGGGATTAATTGCAGAGATATTTTATCTGGGATAAAATATCAATTAAAGAGAGAAAACGATTAATTTGGAATTAATCGATAAAATAATATAATCGATATATTATACGAAATTGGATTTTGACGCGGAATTAAAATTAGATTTTAATTCGGGCGAATGTGTTAATTTAGAATTAATTCGTTAGCGACGTGAATAGTGATTTTGCTAGGCATAATCATTTAATTGCGTCGCAACAGAAAATTCGTTAATTTGGAAGTAGCGAACCCGAGCCCGGGATTGTTTGCGAGCGCATTCGTATTTCGAATTCGAGTGCGGCACGCAAGTCAAATCAAGCGTCAAATCATTAGTTGCATCAAGCGTCAAATCATTAGTCACTTTGAGTGATGTGACAACTTGTCACATTGATTGATTGATTGATGTGAGTTGATGAAAGTTGTTGTAAAAGCTTTTTGAAAGCTTGAAAGACATTTACTATTATTATAATGGTATTTGACTTTTGATTTTTGGTATTAGATACAAAAAAATCAAAACAAAACTACTTACTTTTCTTCTCTCCTCTAAGTCACGCCCAAAATGGCTTCCTTTCTCCTCTCTTCTGCTGCTCACTGCCGTGAGCTATAGGGAAGCCAAGTGTGGTGATTTTGTGGCAAAATCATCAAGAGCTAGCACTCTGAGAGACATGCGAAGGTGATAGGGAAGTCCACCCATGAGCTTGGAATCATCAACCAAAGCTTGGAGCTTTTTGGACGAAGATTGAAGCCGAAAACAGTGAGCTGTGACAGTGGACTGCCGAGCACTCACAATGGCAGATAGTTATTTTTGTTCGTCGCCGCGTCGCTCAACCGATCGATGTAAGTATTCCGCAACTTCATCGTATGTATTCGCATGTGTTTTCTTGCTTTGTATTCGATCCTCGGGACCGTAGAACGCCAACAATGGTATCAGAGCGGAGTAAAAGCATGAAATTTGATTAGGGCTTAAAATTTGGGTAAAATGTATTTGAGCATGATTTGATTAAATTGGATGTTTGAGTATGCTTAATACATGTTTAATTGAAGTTTGATTTGATCAATTTCAAGAAATTGTGTTTGGAACAAATTTCCCCAATATTTATAGCTTGGCCGAGAGTTCAAGATCCATAATTCTTGGTAATTTTTGTTTCGTTGATCATTGGATGACTTGAAACGATTGAGGATGTTGATTTAATGTCGATTGTGGAATTAATATGATTGAAACCGAATCGGACACAAAATCCCCTACAATTGCCGAGAGCCTTAGCATGTATATGGGTTTGATTTTTTGATGAAATGTGTTGGACATGTTTTGTTGTTGATAAGCATGATTAGTTGTATAAATTGATGATTTGGAAATATTGATTTATGTGATTAATTATGCAATACACTTTAGAATTAATTAGATTGTAAAATTGGACTTTTATGATTTAATTAAATTGGGCCTATTTTGTGAAATTGGGCTTAAGTGTTGTTATTGGGCTTATTGGGCTTGGTTGTACCAAGTTAGGTTTAGGCTAAATTGGTTGGATCCAATTGGGCCCAAAACCGCTTCCATAAAGTCCAAATGCGACAAATGGACCTTTAAAGTTTAATCAGGCCTAATGGGCCAAAATTGATTTCTAGGCTTATGGGGTAATTCCTTGATTGGACTTTGGTTATTGGGTTTGACCCGAGTTGACCAAAAGTCCACACCTTGAAGAAATTAATTAAAAGCTCATTGGACTTTAATTAAATTAATGTTGGACGTTAATCGGGCTTTGAGACCTGTAATGATTAAATTTGGAATTTAAGTCGTAAAAGTTCATTAATAAAGTGTAGTATTTAATTTGGAATTAAATAGCGAATTAGAATTAAATGCATATTAAATTGGATTTAATTATGTAGTTTAATTTAATTCGAGAATTTGTACTTTGAGTACTTATTCGCAAAATGAGTTTGACTCGAGCAAAATAAAATCGTTGTTTGAACATTGGATGATCACTAATTATCAGATTAATTAATTTGATTAGATTGATTGATAACATGCTTGTGTGAATACATGGTTACGATCCATGAATAATGTATATCAGATGGATATTAGATGGGTGGGGCAATTTTAGAAATTGTTGTAATAAATTTGGAATTTATTAATTGGACCTGCGTGTCCAGCCTTATTACCTCCTTATTCTTTGTATTCTCTTCTTACCTATTCCCCTCAATGTAAATGAGGTTTCTTTAGAAGTGTAGTGTAACGGGTAGAAGTAATACATGTGCTAGCGAGAGAGAGAAAAGGAAGAGATTTGATCTAGGATCAATGTGTAAAGTATCCATCCGCATATCATTATTATTTTATTATACGTGCTTTATTATGTGTTTAGAATGCATGTTTAAGGGTGTATGATGATGAGACCTTAACAAAGATAATAAATTGGTTGCCAATTTGCACGCGAAAAACCCTCGCATAATATTAATCGTTTTTCCTTCCATTGAGTGATTCTTACTCAAGATCCAAGACTGACATTGGCTTGTTGGCCAAAGTCAAGGCCTTTATCCGTCGAAGATGTGTTTGAATCACGAGAGCTTTGTTCCATATCAGTGTCTTGTCCAAGTCGTGATTTGTTGGCCAAAGTCAAGATCACTTCTTGTCCATCGACATTGATTAAGAAGCTTTACATGGTCAATGGGTCGCGCTTAACTGGGATCACTAAGTTTGTTGTGTCAAAGCCAAGGCTTAGTTGATACATTGGATGTATTGGCATATATAAGATATATGTTTCGGACTTGGATGTCCCCCTACTGGATCTAGGAATTGGATTGGATCCAATTGATCTTAGAGATCTACCTAGTTAATTATCACACAATTTGTTCTCCAAAGTCAAGATTGTGTGATATTTAACGCGATCCTAGCCCGCTAGGAAACACGGTTTCCCGAGTACTCGATAGAGGGTTAGAGGCTCGCCGAAAAATAGTAGGAGGCAAGAATTGAATTTGCAATATTCGTTTAATTACTTGCCATACACGCTCAAATCAAATATCATTCGTCAAATAAATTAAATTTTAGTTAGACTAATATTTAAATCGTTGTTTTAATTGACAGTTGGACTGTATTCAAACAAATTAAAAGTATAGTTGATTAATATAGTTGGACTATAATAATCATTATATTTAAAAGTACCTAAATCGTTGATTAAATAGTTGGACTATTAGAATCAAGATAAAATTGAAAGATTGACATTTAAAACATGATCCTAGGGAAAATATATTTAAATGGTTTAATTTTTCAAATTGGGAATAAAGTTTCAGGATGGTCCTGGAAACTAATAAGTTACTTTATTTGATAAAATAACATATTAGGCCTAAAGCCCGGAGTTGAGCAAATAGTAGAGCATGATATTTGGAAGATTTATGTGATGATAACTTTAGTACTTAATCCATTTAGCTTGTCGTAGTAGACTCCTTAATTTCTTATTCAGAACTAAGGATTAGATCTTTAAAGTATGATAATGAAATTGAAGGATCTTCATAGATCTATTATTAGATCTTAGAAGTACTAAATTGCAATAATAACTCTTGGAAAGTTAATGACTATTCTCAAGGAGACAAAGTCAAAATTTGCAATAGGCAAGTATCACAAGACGCACTATACTTCGATATTCTAGAAACCCGAGGCTTGGCCAAAGGCTTATGGAATATGAAAAAAAGGCAAAAGCAAAATCATTAAAATCTTCTGGGAAGATAAATGACATATCCCAAAATGTCTGCCTAAATTGTGGAAAACGAGATCGTGGAAGCGTGATTGCCGTTTTGACAAAGCAGACAAGAAGGAATTTAAGACGAGCAAGGCTCAGACTTCAAATATGTTTGTCAACATTATGTTCACTACTATTATTAAAATTGGATTTTAAATACTTAGTGTGATACATAAAATATATGTATTTATGTTCAGAATCTGTTATGAGCATGATACTGATTTCAATTGAGATATGATAATCTGCGAATTGAAAACGGGACGAAAGTCGCTGTTTTAACCGTAGATACCTAAGTTTAGGAACTATCTTTGGGTGTGTACCTAAATTTGGAAACTGTTATAATGTAACTAGTTTGACTAGATACATTATCTCTATATCAGTGTATAATCCGTTGCGGATTTACCTTTATATCCTAGAACACTAAAGTGTTTTATTATATAAAGATGATATTGAGATAAACACATTAGATGTGAATAACAGAATTTATATTTTGAATATAAATAAATCTCAAACATATAACATGACAAACAAATAGCTCAAACTGATTTGATCAGAAGAGACTTAATTGTGGCATTATTTTCTGGGACACAATTAAACAAGACTCGTATATCCACACTTTCGAAGAGTGGATACTAGGACTATTTTGTTTCAAATCAAATAAAGTCTACGAATCTAGTTTATTAGGCAAAGTTCCTATAACACATTTACTTGGTAAAAGTGTAAATGCCACTGATCTGTTACCCCTAGTTCATAGTGAAGCAATTGTGCCCATATCTAGCTAGGCTAGAGGTGGATATGAATATTTCGTGACCTTTACGGATGTGGCATCGCGTTATGGTTATGTGTTTCTTTTGAAACACAAATCGGAACTTTTAAAGTTTCGACACGAAATAGACAAACAGATCAGCTAAAGTATTAAACCGTCATGGTAAGACCGTAATGGAAAATAATTAAGCAATAAATTTCTAATATACTTGAAAGAATATAGTATTCTTTCAATGAGGACTCCTCATAGAACACGTCAATTTGACGGTGTGTCCGAACTGAGTAACTGAATTTTGTTAGACATGATAAGGTTAATCATGAGTCGTTCTGAGCTACCATTTCCTTCAACAGATACACATAAACAGTGTAAGAACTTATTTTGAATAAGGTTCCATACAATCTGTTTGACAGATTTCATATTAGATATGAACAGGAAAGAAACCGGGTTTCTCATTCCTGAATATTTGGGAATGCTAGGCATATGTTTGGATGATACCAAACTAAAACCCAAATCGGATAAGTGCCAATTGTAGGTTATCATAGGGATACCAAAGTATAGTACTTATACAACTCATAAGAGAACAATTTAATTATTGCTCACCATGCGGTCTTCCTAAGAGGAATACCTAAATGCAGTGGTAAGTGTGAGGATAGTAAAACTCGATGAAAATCATAGTAATACTATTCCAGGCACCAATTCCTAATGGAACACAAATAGTTCATCAATGATGAAACTATACCATTAATCTTCGAATACACAAGAACCGCGTAAGTCGGAGAGAGTCAGAAAAAAAACTGGGGTATGGGTTTCTGATCTCACCTCATAAAGATGTCAATCTTATTGAGGAATACAACTGACTACGTATAAGGAAGTGATACAAGGTATAGACTCCCTAATTATGGCAAAGTGTCATGAATCTAAAATGGATTCCATGTATATCAACAAGTTTGGATACTAGTTGTTGTACCGCAAGGCATTGTGCCTATTGGTACTATATAAGTCTTCAAAGAAGACATACATGGATGGCAACATACGAATGTTCTAAGCTGGGCTTGTAGTGAAAAAGTATCGTTATCAACATTGTGTTGATTACTATTCAACCTTTTACTTGTTGCCATGGTAAATCCATTTGGATAATGCTTGCTAATGTTGCATGTTTCATTCAAGAAATATGTCAGCTGAATGGGAAAATCGCTTTCCTGAAAAGGAAACCTTTTGGAGGATGTTTACAACATCCTATCGGTTTTGTCGTACCAAAACTAGCAAACAAGGTTTGCAGGTTATTTGATCCATGTTTGGATTGAAGCAAGCATTAGGTTCTTAGAATTATCGTTTTGATGTAATCATAATGGTTTATGATTTAATTCAAAACGAAAGGATTCTTGTGTATAATAGGAGGCTAATGGGAGCGCACTGACAGTGGCTGTCCTATACAATAATGATAATATCTCATTTCTTGGAAATGATATTCCCATAATGATAATCGGTGAAAGCTTGGCTTTCATAAAACTCTCCGAGAAATCGTACATTGAAAAATGTACATGACCTGGTGTTTCATACGCTTTGAGCATATGGATTCACAAACAGGCCAATCCAAGTGATAGTCACTTGATTGATGTTAAGAACATCCATTAGCATCTTAGAGAACTAATGATGTTGTCTTAAACTATGGAGATGAGAACTTGAAGTGACTGGGATCACTACTGCAAGTTTCATAACCGATAAAACGACTATAAGTCACAAACGGTATTATACAGTTTGAATAACGGTACAGTGAGCTGGAAATCTTCCAAGCAAGATACTATTACCGAATAAACAACAAATGCGGGTTATTACGGCAGTTGAGGCAGCAATAGAAGCCATTTGGGTCGATAACAAATCTAATTAGATTAGATATAGTTCTTTTAGCAGCTGAGCTAGGCTACAGCACAGGCTAAAGAATTAACGGTCTCATCAACGATCGAGATACATACTTCGATATTCATCTGATTCGTTCGGATCATACATCGTAGCGATGTGATGATCGAATAAATCGCATCATATGATAATCAAGTAAATCCGCTGACTAAAACCATTTCTCAGTAGTTTGAGCCAACCGTACATAGTTCGGGTGGTAGACACTCGATTGACTGGCTATAGGCCAAAGGGGAGATTATTGGACAATTATGACCCATAACGTCACTATTTGTACAAATCATGGTGTTGTTGTACAAATTAACTATGTGACAAATGAGATTGCTCTCTTATCATTTGTGATTAGATCACCAAGATATATAAATGATAGGAGGTCCTTATGATTTATTCCTGGATTGAGAATGATATGAGACAGTATCAGTCCACGAATGATAAATCATTAAATATCCATAGTTAGAGTATTATCGAGATTGGACATCGATAAATGCGTAAAAGACTAGTATTACACTTGTGCGCGTTGTGAGGGCACAACGACATAGTTCTCATATATTTGGGTATAGGATACTCATACAAGTGTAATAGGAGGTTGTGTTTACCGATGGTACGGGTAACAGCTTCGCTCTGGATAGACCCCCTCGGAATTCCATTGGTAGTATGACTATGTGTCTATAGAAGTCCGAAATCAGGGTAGGTGTATTTGGTCTTAACCTGAGACTTGCACCGCTAATACTTGCGACAATCAATATACTTTGGTTTTGGTCGTCCAGGGCTTTAACAGGTTCTGTGTATGCCTCTGCTGGGTATATTGAGAATCGTGGTGTGTTGGTGTGATGTCAAGACGGAAGTATCACTCCAGTCATATGGAGATGATGGTCACGTAGGATACGGTACTGGTTCTCTTAAGTACTGCAGTCATCAGGATATTATGACTAGGTCATGTATATCTGATTATAGAGACTAGTTACCAGACATCCGACATGTGCTTCGTACGGAGCAGACACAATTCCAGCCCCAGGCCTAGCACGTGACATCCCATACTGGATCGACATACACAATACTACGTATACTACGCCTAATATAGATCGCTTATTCCTGTAAGCATGTTTCTGGAGAATTGGGTAGGCATGGCGCTTTGCTAGAAGCCAACCTTGTCTTGTAAATCGGTATAAACGTAGTACTCGGTACTTACGTGTTCGGATAGTCCGACGACCGAATTTACTGCCAAAATATCTGGGGATCTCATGGGTCGCTTCCCGAAGATTCACCGATGATGTATGACTCGTACTTTTATTAATATGGGATTAATTAGAATAGAGAGAAAATTAATCTGGGATTAATTGCGGAGATATTTTATCTGGGATAAAATATCAATTAAAGAGAGAAAATGATTAATTTAGAATTAATCAATAAAATAATATATTCGATATATTATACAAAATTGGATTTCGACACGGAATTAAAATTAGATTTTAATTCGGTCGAACGAGTTAATTTAGAATTAATTCGTTAGCGACATGAATAGTGATTTCGCTAGGCATAATCATTTAAATGTATTGCAACAGAAAATTTGTTAATTTGGAATTAGCGAACCCGAGCCCGGAATTGTTTGCGAGCACATTCGCATTTCGAATTCGAGTGCGGCACACAAGTCAAATCAAGCATCAAATCATTAGTCGCATCAAGCGTCAAATCATTAGTCACTTTGAGTGATGTGATAACTTGTCACATTGATTGATTGATTGATGGAAGTTGTTGTAAAAGCTTTTTGAAAGCTTGAAAGACATTTACTATTACGATAATGGTATTTGAATTTTCATTTTTGGTAATAGATACACAAAAATCAAAACAAAACTACTTACTTTTCTTCTCTCCTCTAAGTCACGCCCAAAAGGGCTGCCTTTCTCCTCTCTTCTATTGCTCAGCCAAGTGTCGTGATTTTGTGGCAAAATCATCAAGATCTAGCACTCCGAGAGACATGCGAAGGTGATAGGGAAGTCCACCCATGAGCTTGGAATCATCAACCAAAGCTTGGAGCTTGTTGGACGAAGATTGAAGCCGAAAACAGTGAGCTGTGACAATGGACTGCCGAGCACTCACAAGGGCAGAAAAATATTTTTGTTCATCGCCGCGTCGCTCAACCAATCGATGTGAGTATTCCGTAACTTCGTCGTATGTATTCGCATGTGTTTTCTTGCTTTGTATTCGATCCCCGGGACCGTAGAACTCCAACAGTGGACCGATGCACTCAATAATCAAGTGCGAAGCAAGATAGGATCCTTCAGCCCGTATGTGTACCATAAGCGGTTTAGGTATCCATGTGAGTAAATTCATGATTATTAAAACTTGGCCAAATTCGATCATCTAGGGTGGATCACATCAGTTATGAAGAATCGTGGATATGTCGACATAAGATGTGCGCCTCGGAAACTTGACGGAGTATTCTATGTTTCCTAAGCATAACTTGAATAGCCTACAATGGAGGGATTGTTTAATCACATGTGATGACCTCGACTCGTATAGTTCAGAAAGGTCATTCGTGTTCTTTGCGAATTCGGAGGTGGTCGAATTGCGTACATACTAGCTAGGCTTACATAACGAACGTGTCTGAACTTAGAGAGAGTCTCAATATGAAGTGTACTCGTTGAGCACTTGGGTAGTCGATTAATTTTGATAAAAGATAATATTCGATATTATAATTATCAACTAAGATAATTAAGTGTTATTGGATAGCGTTGATTATTTACTTTGAACTAATTGGATTAATTGGATTAATTTAATAATTACACAAGGGTTTAACAGTAAAATCATAATTATCTCTACCATTTGAGGATATTATGGTAATTGTAAGTATATAATAATATGTGGTTTTGGCTTGATTTAATTGGACTAAATCAAAGTGGAAAACATTTAACTAATTCATTTCTGAATCCTTGGCTTGATTTAATTGGATTAAATCAAAGTGGGAGACAATGGAGATTAGTCACACCTAATTATACATATTTGGAAAATTAGATTAAGCCCACATAAAAGTTGATTACAACTTTTATTAATCAAAAATTGCCTAAGTTTTGCTATAAATAAAAAGCTTTAGAAAGGTTCTAATTAAGCAAAGCAAAAGCTTGAGAAAGCTAAGTTCAAGTAAATTCTTAGAGAAATTAGTCTAGAGAAGTGTTTAGAGAAGCTTGTGAGGTCTCTACAACATTTCATCTAGGAGAAATCAAGATTGGATCTTGGATTGAAGCGTGCTAACATTGGAATCAAGATTAGATCTTAGAGTGAAGCTTGCAAACCTTGGAGGTTCTCCTACCATTTCAACAAAGAGAATAAGATTCAATATTTGCATCAAGCTTGCTAGGTAAGTTTGAACTTCTCTTAAGTTATGTTCTTTTATGTATTGGATGTATGATCACATAACTTAATGTTGAAATAAGGCTGATAAATTGTGTTAGGATTCTTTAGAAGTATAGACACAATATGATTGTTATTAGGTCAAAATATTTATGTTAGACATAAACATAAAATTAGAGTTTGGAACTTTAGATTAAAGCTTAGAGTTATGGCTACCATTCTAGAATCATTTGACCAGATTTGGGTGACCTAGAATTGTTCACGAGATATTTCTTATTTGGATTCTAATTTGGTTTGTGTATTGAATTCAAAATTTACTTAAATGCGTATTTAGAATAAATTAAAATTTTTACAAAAATATTTTATATTTTGAAAACGTGATTTTTTATTCTATAACATGTGTTGATGTTGGTTTTGATGTTAAAAATTAATTTTGGGTGTTTTTGAAGTGTTTAGGGAAGACCATAAGAAATTAGGGTAATAGACCTTAATTCTTCAGCTCACTGGAAAGTGAGCTGAATGAAAGTAAAAAGAAACAAAAAAAGGAAAAACTTAATATGGGCGCTACATTGTCGAGTGCACGGTACGCCCTATGCGTGCTGAATTTGTTTTGCTTCGTTCAGGAGTTTCCGGACTCTGATTCAGCCCCGTTTTTCCTATATTCTCATAATGGAATATAGTAGTTTATTAAATTATTTAAAATTACACTCGTATTTGATATCCACCGATCTAACCCTAGGGGTTCCATAACTACCCCAATATAACCATGCTTAAATCTATCTATATTATTTTCTCCATCGCCGCATATTATGACCATAAGATTTGGCAGATGGACGTCAAGACTGTATTCTTGAATGGCAATCTTGATGAGTGTATCTATAAGGTACAACCAGATGGTTTCGTAGCCCAAGGTCAAGAGCAAAAGGTTTGCAAGCTGTAAATGTCCATTTATGGACTTAAGTAGGCATCTCGATCTTGGAACATAAATTTGATACCACGATCAAGTCTTATAATTTTGAGCAGAATGTCGACGAGCATTGTGTATACAAGCGCGTCATTGACATAAAGGTTTTCTAATTTTATATGTCGATGATATTTTACTCATTGGGAATGATGTAAAAATATTATCGGACGTGAAATACTGGCTAGCAAACCAATTCTAAATGAAATATTTGGGAGAGGCCAGTTAAGTACTTGGGATCCAGATTCTTCCGTATCATAAGAGACGACTGTTAGCTATGTCTCAAGCTTCTAATCGACAAGATCCTTGTGCGATTTGGGATTTGGAATTTCAAGAAAGGCAACTTGTCTTTCCGACATGGAATTCATTTTCCAAATGAACAATCTCCTAAGACACCTCAAAGATTTGAGGAAATAAGACATATCATATATGCCTCAACAGTTGGTAGTCTCATGTATGCTATTTTATGCACGAGACCATACATCTGTTTTGTAGTGGGAGTAGTTAGTAGGTTTCAATCTAACCCATAATTAGATCATTGGGTGGCTGTGAAACACATTCTCAAGTATCTTAAGAGAACGATAAATTATATATGGTGAGGATATGATCATCAGAGGGCATACGAACTCTGATTTTTAGATGGATGTCGATTCCAGGAAATCAACATCTGGATAAGTGTTTACCCTATGTGGTGGGGCCATTATGTGAAGGAGAATAAAGAAATCTTATATTGTTGAATCCACCATGAAGGCTGAGTATATAACATCTTGCGAAGCAGCTAAGGAAGCAATCTGGTTCCGAAAATTCTTAAGAGATCTGGAATTTATTCCAAATATGGATAAACCACTCGCACAATATTACGATAATATTGGTGCAGTGGTAAATTCCAAAGAACCAATAAGCCAGAAAAGAGGAAAGCATATAGAGAGAAAATATCATCTAATCAGGGAGATAGTGCAGAGATGAGATGTTTCTGTCTCGAATATTACATCCGTAGAGAACCTGGCTGATTCATTTACAAAGACCTTATCAGTTAAAGTGTTTGAATGTCACCAAAAGGGTCTAGGATTACGTGATATGTCCCTTTTGCTATAGTGCAAGTAGGATAACAGAATTATTTATTATAAAATAAAACATGTATTGTTCATTTATCAAATATTTTGATTTAAATTGCATATTGTAAATTTTCTTGTTTATCATTAATTACTTATGTGCTTTCAAACTTAGTGTATAAGTGTCATATACAAGAGGATTTAAGTCTGAAATTAGTAATCTAAAATAGTCCATAGAGAGCAAACAAAGCTGGTACTTTTTTATGGTTTATCTATAGTTGCAGTCCATTCTATAATTGTATGGCGACTTTAATCCGGGATCGTCCATGTAGTGACATGAGAATGAAGGCATTTTATATGATATGATCATATAAGACTTGATCCAGATAGAAATGAAATTCTTATAATATCCGTTAAATAAAGAAATTCATTTCAATCTATTAGATGGTCATATATGGATTGATCTGAATCCTGAGTGTAATGCAAACTCCTGCATGATAGGCTATATCCTTTGATTTACAAAGGTGAGGTTGGTGTAGAAATCCTGACCAATAGTTACGTACTTTGGGGACATTGTTTAATATGTAGCTATGGATGTTTTACATAGATATGAAGTTCAATCCTTCTTGCAAGAAGTAGATGAGTATCTTTCTTAAGAGTTGATTCGGTAATTGAATGATTAGAGCGTTCAAGTCTTTCTATTACGAATAGAAAGATTAATATTCATAATAGTTATGACTAAATCGTTCATTAGAGAATCAACGATACTTAAGGTAAAAATAATTAGAGGGGTATAATAGACATTATGACTTGGCTCTAATTATGAGATACTAATGAAGAGTCAATACGTATGTAGTGACTATATCGATGGGTACCGACGTAGTTCGGCTTATATAATTTATCTACGGCAATGAGAGTGCAGCTTTAGGTTTTTAGTGGAATAACTTAAAGTTAATAATTCAGAATATTCAATTAAATAGTTTAATTAATATCTCAGGATTATTGAAGCTCAGAAATTAGGTCCATTTGGTCCCCATCCTAGCTAGATATACTGTAGCAAATTAGATATAATTGGATAGTGCAATTATAAACTCATATATTATTGTTATTAATGTGATTAATAATATATTTTGTCACACATGAGATTTTAGATTAAATTTAATGTAAGGTTTTCATTAAATAAATGATTATAAGATAATCATTTATTTTAATTTATTAAAAGTCTCTAATTATTAAATTATATCATATAATTTAATAAATAATTTTGGAAATGAATGAGTTTAAATATTTGATATTAAAACTCACCATTACAAAATTAGTAGTTACATTATTTTAATTGGTAACATATTAATGCATTGATTATGACAATAATTTAAAGTTTGATGTTACAATATTTGACCCATTGGCCGAAAATTAGGTGGGGAGGGCAAGAGTTTTTTTATTTATTTTTAAAACAAACAAAACCCTAGATATAAATAGGAAAAATATTTTCTAATTGAATCTTACCTAGTCTTTCCAAACCCTAGCCAAATTTTTTGATTTTTCAAGTTCTCTCAAAAGTTGAAAGAAAAAGAAAAACAAGAAATATTTTTTATGATAAAAAGAAAATTTTGATTTTTCTAAAAGTGTTTAGGGATTTGATTGTTCTTGTGAGTCAAGCCCACTCTTTTTTTTTTGTGGCGAGTCATAGCATGGAAGACCTTTTGGAACTCAACATGAAATCATCTTCTCCATTTTCTTGTTGTTTTTGGAAGTGAGCAGAAAAATCTACTCACTGCCACTCCTTATAGCTTTGTTCGAGGCTCGGTTTGTGTTGTGTTTTTGCTCATAAGTTTTGGGAACACAAAGGACTTAATTATGGATATTTTGAGACTGTTATGGACTTATTATTTTGTTCAAAATAGTGGCAGAAAAATCAGTGAAAAAGCTGCACAAATATAGTGAGTTATACGCACGCAAAATGTGTTTTCTGTATACAAAACAGTCCAGTTTTGATTCAGATAGGGAAAGGCAGAAAAATTTTCATAGTCGATCTCAGTGCCTAACACGCTTCCACCGGGCGGGAAATCGTTTCCTTCAACATCTCACAGATCATGACCACGACGAAGATCTTGAACAATCACCTCTCGTACTATCCCGACCTACCAGGAGATACCGAGCTAGAATACAAAATATGACCACATTTGTCCAGCGGTGGGATCTTACCTACATGGCCGATGCATCATCCAATAGTGCAGAAAATTTAATGGATGAAAAGGTAGTCATAACCTCCTTCATCTTGATTAGGCTAATAAAAAAAAGCTTCAAAGGATTCCAGAGGATATTAATTTTTCACAAAAGCTGCATGGCCTTTTAGAGTACGAGCTATCCGAAAACTTGAGCAGTGGATAAATATTATTGAGAAGTGGTCAGAATACTATATGGTTGGCTGGATATAGTGAATGGTCTGGCTAATATACATTGTTGGACAGAGGTACTGCAGAGAATAATGAAACTTGGACAGCGGATAGAAGGTTCAGAGAGTGCTTAGAAGTGAAAAGAAGAGAGGAAATGTTTTTGTGAAGAAATTTGAGGGGCATAGAGCCTTACATAGAGAAGATTCATGGAGGATTATACGATAGGAAAAGGGAATTCCTAATCTTAGAGTGAAACCTGCTACGGTGAGGTATCAAGTGAGTTCCGGCTTGAAGTATATGACATATTCGGAGAACTAGCCGGAGTTGTTTCTTTAAGATGACTAGACATACAGATCAAATCCAGCCGGATTTATAAGGATTATTTTACATCTGCCAGACTCAACTCATATCCGGCCAGATGTTATAGGTTCTAGACATTATACAATGTTATGAACATAGTTATGCAAAAGATAAATGTATGAAAAGTAATTTCATTAAATAAAAAGTCATCAAATTGATTTTGGTACAAATGTCTTTATGTAACTACAATAAAAAAAAACATGAGATATCATAATCACCAAAGGTCATCTTCTCTCCATCACGCTCCTCCCCACTAGACTAATCAGGCTCTGGATCTCTCGGCGCACCGTGAGAATGCAGTCCCCGACTCACCCTGACTCGGACATTCCATCGTGTGGAATCAGCCTCTAAATGGGAAAGACGTCAATGTGTTCGCTCATATGACGCTTAAGGGCTTCATGATTCTAAATCTGGACCTCTATCTCATTCATACGACGCTGGAAGTTCCTAGCCTGTGCCTCATGGTAACCCTGCATTAAGGAACACAAAAAGGGAAATTAGGAAAAACATGCATATATGTATACATGCATACATGCATACACATTAACTACATCTCTACAGGTACTATGTGTGAAAGACTCTGAACGACTACCTTAGATTTTTGCTAGGCGATAGTAATGGTTCGCGAAGTCCACAAGAAGCTGCAATCATGAATTGGTTAGTAAAAAGATCAAGGCTAGAAAATCAAGAAATGAACAGACATGAGTACTCACACGGGTCACATCAGTAGAGGTAATATTTAGAGCCTGCATCTTGTCCAGCAGTAATGAATAGGTCTCTGTCGCACCAGCATCATCGCACACCATATAAGTAAGGTCGGGCTAGTAAAGCACTGAATCACGGATGACTCCCGAGGTAAGTCCCTATTAAGAGGTATAAATAGTCACCAGAGGAGGGACCTGCTGACAAGAAAGAGCCCCAGACGAACTCGCATAGAAGAATAAAGGCCCAGAACTTCCATAGCATCTAGTTTTATCTATTTCTTTTCAGCCTCTGTAGGCCGATGCATACGGGGTGCCCTGCGATATCCACAGACCTATACCAGAGAATTGCATCAATAAAAGAAATACATATAAAAGAAGTGACCCAAGTAAGGAAGTACATGCCCACTGTAGGTAATCTCCATCAACGAGGAAGACGTTGGCAGGAAAATCATGTAGGGCTACCTCGAGATCCTCCCCTCGATCTTAAGGCTGAGGAATATGGAATGAAGGGGAGAAACAGGAACTCTGTGCACCTGGGGGCCTAGGTGTCATAAACACACCCGCTCACCTAGATATTGGAAGTATTGATCGGTATCTAAGCACGCAAAGTTCCCGCTTTTCCCCTTCATTCTGGCCTAAACCACACCCGCTCACTTAGATACTAGAAACATTGATCGGTACCCATGAGAAATAGGCGCAGGTCGCCTTTCTGGAAGGAGAGGAAAACAAGCAATTAGACAAGGGCAATGCAAGATCAAGTAGAACGATAGAAGATTTATCGAGTCTCAGGTGAGCTCATTTAGCCGGGCTCGGTGCACCTCTATGTCATTAGAATGGAAGGAACCCACTGCGGTTGGGTCCTAGTTGGATAAGCCATGAAACATAACCTCATCCTTAGAGATCAGGAAGGGTCTTACTGCTATGTCGAACTCATAGCAGATGACAGAAATTGGGGTTGGCGATTGAGTACAGCAGAAAAAGAAAAGAAACGAAAGTCAGGACACATACCTCAACCAGGAAGCCATAGCCTTGGACGTAAGAGTTACACGACAACATCAATCGAGTCCTCGGTAGATAACTACCAGGGCCGAGGATCTCTAGTCGAATTCCCAGACGATGTCCAGGTCACAAAGTGAGAGAAGATAGCAGAGATATACAGAGCTAGTTACATCGGAAAATAGCGTGCAACCAAAGGTGTATAAGATGCTGAACATATGAGCCGGTCGATCTCCCATCAAACAGTATGGGAGCGCCTCTCCCAATAGGTTCGTAGCTCCCAAAAAGTAAAAATTCCAGAACGGATCAACAGTCTTCGGATGTAGTCGGTCTAAATGGTAGGAGAATAAAGGCTGCAGTCAAACTCGATACGACAGCCATCGCAAGGGTGCCCGTCAGATAACCAAAATCACATGGCGGAACAATAATCTCATCCATATGAAGATAGAGTGTATGAGTGGTGTCCATCCACCTCTTTACCAATGCTTAAAGCCCCCTCTTATCATGCTTCTATGTGCGGTCAGGAAGGAACAAATGAATGGTGTAAACCCAATGGTATCAATTCGAGCTTTCACTTCGAGAGGCTGTTGTTGGAGTTGGTGCTTGGAGAGTCAATCTAAATAATTTATTTTATATTTTATTATTTATTAATAAAATAATTATATTTTCATTTCAACATTGTTAATGATAATATCATTATGCATATTAGATTGATATATAAATACGTTAAGAATGACATCGACTTTAGAATAGTTATGTAGAAATACTGAACATTAGGTGGTCCGACATTGGGATAGTATTATAATTATAACTATTCTTACAGTAAATATTCCTAGTCGTTGGTTTTGGAATACGGTCGAGTTCCCATAACCTAAAAGACTAGCACATGTCGTATATTGGAATTGGAGTTCCAATGGTTTAACTCGATG
This sequence comes from Zanthoxylum bungeanum, assembly GCA_019454045.1. Classification (NCBI taxonomy): domain Eukaryota; kingdom Viridiplantae; phylum Streptophyta; class Magnoliopsida; order Sapindales; family Rutaceae; genus Zanthoxylum; species Zanthoxylum bungeanum. The sequence goes on along the minus strand of SKCR01017477.1, from coordinate 10,485 downwards.
TACCATGAGCAAGGGAAGCTCATATAGACATGTTGTTATTCGTTGGAACAAATACTGGATGACTCACAGGTGATTCCTAATAGTTGGAAGTACATGCCACCGGCAACAGGAATCTCCTCGAGTTGAATAGGATATGTGATCCTTTGACTATAGGATAATATTATTTTTGTGTGATCCTCCGCACTTTTATGCCATATATGTCAGAGACCTTTCATGGTCTGACCGCTAGATGTTCGTTAGGTGTGGACTGATGTACTAGTTAATCAAGTGTGTATCAAGATGTGATTCACCAGCTCATATGTGTACCATAAGGAGTTAAGGTGTCAATGTAAGTAAGTCACAATTATTAAGACTTTGGCCAAAGCCGATCAACTAGGGTGGATCGCATATATCAGAAATGGTGTTATGATTAATAGTGAATAATCATGGATATGTCGACATGAGATTTGCACCTCGAAAAATTGAAGGTGTAATCTATGTTTTCTTAGCACAACTCGGATAACTTACGATAGAGCAATTGTTAAGCATATGTGATTACTCGACTTATATAGTCCAGAAATATCGTTCGTGTTTTTTGCAAATTCGGAGGTGGCCGAATTACGTACATACAAGCTAGGTTCTTATGACAAACATGTCTGGACTTAGAAAGTCTCACAATATAAAGTGTACTCGTGAGCACTGGGGTAGCTGATAAATTTTGATATAACTCATATTTGATACTATAATTATCAACTAAAATAATTAAGTGTTACTGGATAACATTAATTATTTTACTTTGACCCAATTGGATTAATCCAAAATCACACAAAGGATTTGTTGTAATTTCATAAATATCTCTACCATTGAAGGATATTTTGGTAATTACAAATATGTAATAATAGATGTATTTGGTTTGATTTAATTGGATTAAATCAAAGTGGTAGACATTGAATTAATCCATTGATTAAAATTTGTCTTGATTTAATTGAATTAAATCAAAGTGGTTGACAAATGTGATTGGTCACACCTAATTAAACGTATTTGGACAAATTAGTTAAGATCCTCACATAAAAGTTGATTAAGACTTTATTAATTAAAAAATTGTATAAGTTTTGCTATAAAAGACTAAATAGAGCAAGTTTTTTAAACAAGGAAAAGTAAACTAAAAAAGAATTAAGTAAAAGAAAGAAATATTAGCCTAAGTAAAGTTTTTGTGGGAGAAGCTTTGGAAGTTCCTTACAACAACAAGGAGAAGAATATTAGATCTTCATACCTAGCTTGCTAGCTTTGGAAGTTCTCTACAGCAATAAGGAGAAAAGGATTGGATATTCGAATCAAGCTTGCTAGCTTTGGAAGTTCTCTACAACATTTCAACGAGGAGACAGAGATTGGATCTTAGAATCAAGCTTGCTAGGTAAGTTTGATATTCTCTAAAACTATGTTTTCATTAGTGAGTTGTTAAAGCTAATGAAACATATAATGGTGTATTATGTATTGGATACATAATAACATAACTTGATGTTGAAATTAGGCTAATAAATTGTGTTTGGATACTTTAGAAGCATAAACACAATATGTTTATGATTGGGTCAAAATGTTTATGTCAGACATAAACATAAAATTAGAGTTTGAAACTCTAGATAATAGCTTGGAGCTATGGCTACCATTCTAGAATCACTTGACCACCTTTGGGTGATGTTGAATTGTTCACGAGTCATTTCATTATGAGATTCTAATTTGGTTTGTGTTTTAGATTCAAAATTTACGCATATGCGTATTTAGAATAAATTTCTGTTTTTGTAAAAATATTTTATATTTTGAAAATTTTGATTTTTATTCTATAACATGTGTAGCTGTTGATTTTGATATTAAAAATTAAATTTTGGATGTTTGAAAATGTTTAGGGAAGTTGGAAGCAATTAGGGTAAAAATCCCAATTCCATCAGCTCTCTGTTTCCTGATGAAGGAACAAAAAAAAAAATTGTTGAGCTGAGCGCTATAGTGCGTGTACGCACCGTAGTGCGTACAGTACATGCACGTACTGTAGCGCACACGGCTCGCAAAGTACGCGACTGGATTTTATTTTCTCCCATTTTTTAGTTTTCGAACTCTGTTTCGGCCCCAATGTTTTTTCTATGCGCTCATAATGGAAGATAGTATTCTATTAAATTATTTAAAAATACATTCATGCTTGATATCTACGGGTTAGACCCACTTCCGCTACGCGGGACACGATCCAACCATAGAGGTCCCACATCAGCTCGGACAAAATGGTATCAGTGCAGGTCTTAACCACACAACACATATATTTGAATATATGCCTCTTTAAATTTAATTTAATTATGTGTAAGTCATATTGGATTTGCATTGCATGATTTTAAATTAAAATTTTAATTTTGACCCAAGCAAGTTAATGACTTGATTGTCATAAATCTACTGTGATTATGTGATTACTTTCTTTGAGTTCTTAGTACTTATACCCAAGACCGTCATTATTGTGAGGGTATAAGAGCTCAGAACCTAGGTTACTCTGGTAAAACATTAGATGTAGCGTGATGAGTTAACGCAGTCACCCAATACCGTCATTATTGTGAGGGTGTACATACGAAGCTCATTGGTGCACATTGACAAGTATACACCTGGAACACGTCTTAATCCAATATCGTCATTATTGTGAGGATAAGAAATGGTTCAGGACCAAAATAGGAATCACATGAATCTGATTGACCTTGGAGGTCTACCTAATGAGTTTATAAAGGCCAAGACCGTCGATAGTGTGAGGCTTGAGTAAATGTCATGAGATCCACTTCCCGCTATGAAATTTTGATAGTCAAATTTATATTTTTCTGTTAAGGGAGATTACGAAATTACATAACATAGTGGGAGGGCACTAATAGATTTAAAATCCATAATCGTATTAGTGTTTTTATATTGAAATCAAGATGTTCTACTAGTTTTTAATTATTGTCTTGTAGATGGATGCCGCAAATCCATTAGCACGACTTGGGATTCTAATAAATTGAAAGGAGCCGAGAACTATTTTGAATGGGAAATGAACATCCCCCTTGCCTTGGAGTCAGAAAAGTTGAGCTATGTGACATTCAATCCATTGCTTGTTAAAATCGATCCTGATTCTACTCCCGAAGAGTGATAGACTTTTGAAAAATGGAAGAATGATAACCTAATGGTGAAATCTTATATTTTAGGATCGATAGTTCCAAATTTGCTAAGACAGTACATAAAGGTACCTAATACTTGAAGCATTATGAGAACACTCAAGGAGTTATTCGAAGCAAATCAAGAAATTGAAATATATCGGAGGTCTAAGGAATTGTTATGTGCTACGCTCAAGGATGGATGAGTGGTCAACATTCATGTTTTGAATATGATAGGCCAGATTCGATATCTGGAATGACAGGGCATTGTGATCGATGAACGGCTATGCCAAAATTTGATTCTCTCTTTTTTGCCCAGTATTTACGCTGGCTTTGTGTTAAACTTTCATATGCATTCGATGAAAATCAAATATGAAGAATTTCTTAACATGTTACGCACGGCGAAACATGATTTGAAGAAAGACAATCCCACTTTGTACCTTCACGGTGAGCAAGCTCTTCAAAGACTTCTAGAAAGTCGAAGAAAATCAAAATGGGGAAGAAGAAGATATCAAAGAGAAACTCCAAGAAGCACAAAGCTGTAAGATCGCAAGTAGCTCGTGATGCATGTCTACACTTCAGGAAGTCTAGACACTAGAATAAAGATTGTCCAGAGCTGAAAGGAAATACATGACCATCAAGTACGTTTTATATTTTTCCTATTATTGACATCTCATTAGCCTTAGATGCAAATAGTGGCTGGGTGTTAGACACCGCCAATCCCACTCATATTTGTAACTCCATGCAGGTCATGGGGGTTAAAAGAAGGCTAAACAAAGAGAAGATCTAACTTAGAGTTGGGAATGGAGAGACATTGAATGTCAAAGAAATAAGAACGGTTGTTCTAGATCTCAATAATTGATGTAAATTAATTTTACTTGACTGTTATTATGTACCCTCTCTTATCAGACTGATAACATCATTGCCGATATTAGATAAAGAAGGATATAAAATAAACATTAAAGATGGTGTTTTATATTTATATGATAAAGACAACTATTTGATATGTGAATGTTATTTATCTAACGGTCATTATATTTTGGAAACATATAATGATATCTTTAATATAGAGGAAAATAAAGTAAAAGATCTGAATTAAATAATATTGAATTATGGCATATGAGATTGGGCCACATAGGTGTTAGACATCTATCAAAATTGGTTAAGAATGGTTTGATTGAAGATCTTACCTTAGATCCTTATCCGATTTGTGAGTCATGTATTTAAGGGAAAATAACAAATGCCCCATTTCTTGGTGTTGGACACCATAGTACGCAGTGATGTGTGTGTTCCAATAAATCATGTTGCTCATGATAGTTCGACATATTTGTGACCTTCATGGGTGATAAGTTAAGATATGGATATGTCTATTTGATGAGATATAAATCGGAAATATTTGAAAAGTTTAAAATATTCTGAAATTAAGTAAAAAAAATAAACTGGGAAATTCATCAAGTACCTTCGATCAGATCGATGCGGTGAATTCATGAGCGATGAATTCAAAAGTTATTTAAGGGAGAATGAGATTTTCGCCCAATATAGCCCACCAGAAACTCCTCAACACAATGGTGTGTCTGAGCGGAGAAATCGTACTTTATTAGATATGGTACGATCTATGATGAGCTATACAGACCTTCCATATTACCTTTGGGGTTAAGCTTTACTTACTGATGCCCATATACTTAACGGAGTTCCATCAAAAACTTTTTCTACAACCCCATATCATATATGGTACGGTAGAAATAAAAAACTTAGATATTTAAAGATTTGGGGTTGTCCCGCGTACTTTAGAGTCGCGCAGCGGGATAAACTAGCACACGTGGGGTATAAATATAGGTTCGTTGGATATCCTGAAAATTTCTTTGAGATATCAATTTTACGATTCTGAGCAACGAAACGTATTTGTTGCTCGTTTTGTCACTTTTCTTGAAATGGAATTTCTGAGAGAAAATGAGAATTGTAGAAAGATTGAATCGATGAGTTTGATCCCAATATAAAGGAACCTGAGATGGAACCAGAGATCACCTCAAACAGACTCTTAGGGCATGCATGGTATGACAGGTTAAAATGTGCCATTCTTCACTGGGGTTTTGTTAAGTCTCAGGCAGATAACATTCTATTAATTAAGCATAGTTCAGGTTCTGTTATTTTTATTTTCGTGTATGTGGATGATATCTTAATCACTGGATCTAATTCTTCTCATATTGATTCTGTTATTGCTTCTTCCCATCAAGAGTTTGTTCTTAAAGACTCAATGTACTTCAAATATATTTTTGGGAATAAAAGTCCCCTCCATCTATTGAGTTATTCATTTTTGTCAAATGAAATATATTAGTGACCTCCTTAAGAGAGGCTAACATGTTCGATAGTAAAGATTATCGTACACCAATGCCACGGTTATCTAAGTTGGTCAGAGACAAAGGGAAGCCATGTGCCAACCCCTCCTTATAAAGAAGCCTAGTTGGTGCATTACAGTATGTTACTTTAACTAGGCCAAACATTGCTTTTACAATGCACAAGTTGAGTTGATTCTTAGCCGAATCAATTGATCTTTATTGGCAGGCCTGTTAAAGGGTGCTTAGATATATACAATCCACTACATCTTCTGGTCTTTAGTTTTATGCTTCATAAGTCTTGCAATTCAAAGTCTACTCGGATTCCGATTGGGGTGCTGATATTGATGACAAGAAGCCTATAAGTGGCTATTATGCTTATTTAGGTGATAATCTTATCGCTTGGTCTACTAAAAAGCAGCCAATTGTGTTCAGATCAACTGCAGAGACCGAGTATGGAGCCCTTGCTCAGGCTACACCTGAACTGCTTTGGATTACCTATCTCCTTAAAGAACTTCATCTGATTTCAGTGACTACACCAGTTCTCCTCTGTGATAATAAGTGTTGAAGCACTTGTATCAAATGCAGTGTTTCAAGCTCGTACCAAGCACATTGAATTCGATCTTCATTTTGTTCATGAGCACATTTCAAGGGGGGAATTGACAACTCAGCATGTATCTAGCTCAGAACAGTTTGCTGACATATTAACAAAGGCTTTAGGCTATGACCAGTTCTGCTACCTGAGAACAAAGCTTAACATTGTTTCACGACCATGATCAAGTTTTGATTCAATTCTATCTCTTGAAAGATCAAACTCAACTTCACTTCACGCCCTTGAGTTTGAAGGGGACTGTTAAGTATACAGAGAATTTAATCAAAAGCTTCTGAGATTCTTCATCCAGGCTTACTCTGTGTTGCATAAAATACAACCAAGTCTTTATATTTTCTGTTACAAGATTGGCTTATGTGGATCAATGAGATTGCAATCTTTGTAACTAATATTGGCGCCAAAATGAGTTGCCAATGTTAGATATTTTTAGTTTAGTATATACAGCTGTAATTAGTTTAAATTTCTGTATTGAAGTGAGAATATTATTTTCCAGATCTAAGAAAGTTTTCTCTCATTTTCTCTCTTGCCAAACATCTATAATCATCAAATCCTTGAGTTTAACTGCCATTAAATTTGGTATCTTACAACAATACTAACCTGCTTGCTTAGAATTTCTTTTCTGGTGTCTGTAGTAGAGCCCACTTTTAAAGTTGCATGCCCGTCATGATACAGAAAAATCTTCAGGATGCATCAAAAAACAAACGGAAATCATAACTCTATTCTCCTCCTAAAGTACTTTGAATTCTTAACCAGTTTCTCTGCCTCTGTCTGGTGTTAAAGATGCAGTATGCTAACCCAACTAACCATTAATAGTCGCAAAGTATTTTGGAAATACAGCTGCCAAATCTGATAATCAATTACACTGTGTCAAACTCAAGGTTATTCATAAAATTCGAATAGTGAATCTAGAAGTATTGGCTGACAATCAAATAATCCAATATTGCAAAATTAACTATGATATTTTTATTACTAATTGATACCCAGGATTCCAGGTAGAGCATGTAGAAAACGATATTTCACGTTTGATAGCTAGCCCATACAATTAGGGATGATTTTCCTGAACCACCAATCATTTCCTTCAATCCAATGTAAATGCCATAAGGCTAATAAAACAGACCACTTATACAAACAGTACAATGAACACGCTCTCTTAAACTCCTCGGTCAAGAAGGTTATGTTCATTAGACCATTACCAATTTTTGGCCGTACACTGAACAATGCAGTTCAAGTAAATACAACATTTTGCACAGCTAAGAACATCCTCAACACTGTTCATCATAAATTGAGTATCCACTATTTACGACAAATGCAGAATTTTAACAATCTCAAAAATATCTTTAATCACTAATATTTTGCTACCTGATATTAATTGTAAATACATTTGATCAGAAATATAACATTTAATGCCTATAACACCAACTGCTTAGAATATGAACCAGTAAATTAAGTTACTCGAAAAGCTTTACATGTATTCTGCAAGCAAAAATGTAACCAAGAGTGGAAAATATCATATGTTCCCTTGTGCATACTTACAAAGTCCTTCACTCCTTTGACACCTTAAAGATTTGATGGCAGCTTCCATGGTTTCTAAATGAGTGATATTCCTAATTTATAGGAACCCCTCATTTCCATGCATTAAAATCAACTGACTGAAGTGATATATGACCAAGATACAAATCCTTTAAGTGCTGCTTACACAGCCCAATTCGCCTTTTATTCAAACTGGGATGAATGCAACCTGAGAACCCCGTCTTCCAGCCTGGAAATCTCTGTCTTTCCATCACATGAAGAGTATACACACTGGGTGCTGCAGCTGAGCACCCAAAAACAAAACAATTGCAAGGCCGGGACTGGCTTACCATTCTTGCTAGTGATAATAAGCACAAACCATTATAAGGAAATCCATAAATCAATGCCTCGTTATCAGTAAATGCTTCAAATGTTTCATGTGCCATTTCAAGCTCTATCTCCTGTGTAGAGGGAATTCTGCTCAATTCTGAATCAAACCGCTTTTCTATATCACTTTCATGAATTCGATACTTTGCAGCTAGAGTACGAATACATGATTTCCTAACTTCATTAGAAATTATCAGCTTTATCTCAGTGAAGTTGTCACACTCTCTATACCATGTAAGCCACCTGCAGACTATTCCTGAAAACCAGTCAATTATTTGGGTGTCGTCTTGTAAGATGAGCAGAGAATTTGCACGAGGGTATCCCTCATGTGTAATCAATCCATACCTCAACAAACGCTTTTTTATGGCATTGACAGGAGCAACAATTTTGGTAATGGTGATAGATTTAGCGGAAGAATATGCATTTGGCAAAAGAGAGAGAGTAGCCGCTGTTTCAGAAGAAACATATTCTTCCGCACGCTTCTGAAATTCATAAAAGGATTCTCTTAGTTCTTGAGGAAGGGCTGGTTCTGCAACGTACTTGGATAAGAGTAAATCCTCACTTACTGCTGCTTTGGCTTTAATGTCTTGCATCCATACTTTTAACAAGAACTTGTACCAGTGGTCAGTTTGCATTCCAGCTTTACGAAAGCCAGAAATTTGGCACAAAGTAGAATCACTATCAGCTAAATGCTTGATCTCTGATTCTTTAACCTTCTTCAAACCATGAGCCAACCATTTCTTCCCAATTCTCACTGTCCCAGCATCCCAAGCCTCATGTTTCTGTAAAGCAAATAACTTGACCTTTTCCTTTAACTTGTGAACAGCCTTTACAGAAGGACTCTCTTTCACTTGTCGTCTCACCAAAGTGCCTACATAGCAAACTCCATCAGACCCCTCACATGGTAGTATTTCTGTTTGATTATCAACATTTAAGTGCAAAGAATTTTGTAAGTAATTTACAATGTCAGACTTGAAAGCTTGAGCAATTTCTTTAGATCCAGAAACAGCGAAAAACATCTCATCCATGAAGCGGCAAGAGTAAACTCTTGGACCAGAATTACCTTCAACCTTATGATTAACATTAACACCATCATCTTTTATCTGTCTCCTGAACCAACTGCGCAGCTTGGAATCAGATCCGTCTCCACCTACATCAAAATTTGGATTGATAGCCTCATATCTCATTGACAACCTGTAAAATTCACGGTCAAACAGATCGAGATATATATTCATTAGTATAGGGGACAATATTCCTTCTTGTGGAAGACCATGGCCTTTAGGAAAACCCCCATACTCCAAATTGAGTACCTGGGCATCAAACATCCTCTGGATGATGTCATATAACCCAGGATCTTCTATCTTGTCCTCCATTATAGATATGAGTTTCGCAAGCACACAAGCATCTACTTTTTTATCTAAAATTAATGTAAACCACCAATCGGGACTCGAGATCTCTTTGCTGATGTACTTAAATGCTGTGGAGTGCCCCCTGCCACTTCGACAACCATGTGAAAACTTAGAAAAGAAGGGCCTGTAAATAATTTCCAAAACTATCCTGATGGCTTCTTGAACCACTTTTAACATTAGATTAGGAAGAACAAGGACTTCTTTCCTTGCACCCTTCGTTGAGATGGAGAAGGTATTACCTTTGACATCAAAGTTTCCATTATAGAGCTCTTCTGCCATGGATTTAAAAGGTAGACTGTTATTATTTACCGTTATACCAACATTTGAGTTGAGCATAATGCTATTGTAGGAATCCTGCAGAGTTTTTGGATTGGCAATGACTTTTTCAATTAGGTCTTGAAACTTCCCATTAACATATTGCTCCTTCACCCTCTTCTTTATGCAGATTTCAAGAGACCTCTTGAGCTCCATTCGACTCTTGGGTCGTTTCTCATCAAAATTAGAAGATTCTTCAACAAGACAGGCCAAGTCCTTTGCCAGTGTCAATTTTTGGGTTCCCTTGCCATCAACATCACCAGCTGCTGCGAGAGTAACATAATCAACAGAAGCTTGTCCTCCTGTTTCATAAATAATTAATCACATTCAGTTGAGGAAAAAAACGACAGTTCCATATTAAAATTTAATCTTGTCACTAATCACAATAGATTATAATTTTGCAGAAACTTTTACAAGTCCAATCAATCAGCTAAATGACTCTCAGAATAAGTTGTTGACGGGTAATTTTCGTCCCAGGGGCAGTTTCGAGATAACCCTCCCGAGACAACCCTCCTTCAACCTTGAATTTGCTTGGTTATGGGGACCAAAAACAAATATAGCAAAAAGGCAAAGAAAACACAAAAATCGACAAGAGAGTTTAACGTGGTTCGGCGGAGCGAGTCCAGCCTACGTCCACGGGCACAAAGTGGGGTGTTGTTTTTTATTGCCAAAACGAGCTCGGCCGACCTGTTTATGGACGGAACTGAAGAAAACCGAGCTGTTTGTTTCTGGTGTTTTTACAAGTAGTGCTCCCTCTTTTTGTTACAAATTTCGCTATCCCCTTACAA
>SKCR01017476.1:0-44270 GCA_019454045.1 Zanthoxylum bungeanum | reverse complement strand
TTTGGATCTGAATGGCCTTTGTAGGGCGTCATGGATGGCGTGTTGAAATGTCTTGGGAATTTTGCCGACCTTATTTCTTTTGTGAAGGGAGATTCAACCTCACCGTCCCGAGCATCTACAGTATCAATTTTGGGGTTTACTCCCCACTTGGCCATTTCTTTTCTTAACCAAGACTTTATACTGCCATCTGTGTCACTATGCCGCCTCCCGCAACCTCCTTCGCGTCTGTCACCATGGGTGCGGCGTTCCTCATGACTTGAGACTTCCCGTCCAGTTTCACCATGCTTCATATTTCCCCTTCTGGTGTCTCGGGGGCTATCATAGGAAGAATATGGTGATTGTCTCCCCTCTTCTTCTTTCCACGTATCCTCCGTTTATAAATTTTTTTCTACCACTACGGGCCTCATCCCGTAGGGACCCTTCCACATCGGTTCATCGTCATCACTCACATCGGCGACCCTTTTTCCATCTGCTATCTCTCCTCTTCTTTGATTAGCTCTGGTTTCAGGCTTCTCGCGGTTCTCTCCTTCCATTTTCTCCAGTCGGTCCATCATGGTTTTTAGGAAGGTCTGACTATCCTCCCTTCCCTCCTTATGCTTTCTTCTATCTTCTTCATCCAATCTGTAGCCGGATTCCCCGGCGATTGGTGATTTCCACCTTCTGCCATCGTCTTACTATGCGAGCCGCTTTTTGTTGAGGTTCCCCACAGACGGCGCCAACTGTTGACGGTGGATTTTGGTCTCAGGGCAATATTTGAATATCACTCCCGAGACAATCCTCCCTCAATAGTGAATTTGTTTGGTTATGGGGGACCAAAAGCAAACTTAGCAAAAGACAGATAAATACGCCAATCGACAAAGAGATTTAACGTGGTTCGGCGGATTTTGGTCCGACCTACGTCCACGGGCACAAAAAAAGATGATACTTTTATTACTCAAACACGCTTCTCAGCTCTGCTTCTTGTTTTTTACAAGTCTGATGCTAATGATTCTGATCATGATATTCCTCATGCTCTCAACTTGTTCCTCCATTTGTTTCTCCCTTTATGCACACTCTGCCCTTCTATTTATAATAGTGTAGAAATCAGATTCCTTCTCCTATAAGATTTTCCTAGTTGAAACTATTCCCTTTTCCTATAAGGATTCATAGTCAAAACTATTCCCTTTTCCCATAAGGATTCCTAGTCAAAACTACATTTACTTTCTTTATCCTACTAGGACTCTGTCTCACCAGTTTTCCCCATGAAAATAGGATAACTTGTCGTCTTATCCGCAAGAATAGGGTGTCATCTTCTGGAGCATATCTCGCTATCTGGTCGGTCTTTATGAGGTCGGTCATTATGGTTATTTGAACTGAGAATGCTTCCGCCGATCTGATAATGCCCGGTCATCCGAACCGAAATGGTCGGTCACCTACCATTAAGTGCTCGACCCTCACTTATGTGGTCGGTCATGATGGTATTTTTTTAATGATTTTGACCAAGGAGGGAATTTACCCTTTTACCCCTGCCGTGCTGCTTAAATATCATAGTGCCTAAAAAACACCATCAACAATAAATATTAAAGATTCATCTATTGAATTGATAATATATGTCATAAAAATATTATTTAAATTTCTTTCATTGAAAAAAGTTTTTCTAAAATTATTCAGTTAAGACAAAAAGAATGTTAATGTAATGATAATAATATTCTATTGTGATCTATAGATCATTGGTTTGAATGGTGTAAACAACCCTTTAATAAAAAATAAATAAATAAAAAAAGATAAAATTATATACACATTAAATTTTCTGAAAAATCTAGTATACTAGACTATTCCTATGCAGCAAAGACAGAATATCACCTAGCTGGAACAATTTCAAAATAGCAAAGAATGCATATCATCCCATTATAAATCTTTAATTTTTTGTCCATAACTCTTTGCCTCTTCATGTAAAGCTTTTGCTCACAATTGGATCAGTAACAACATTGGCACTCCCATGTAGCTGATGAAATCCAATTGCATGCATGAAATCAAAAATAATTTTGGTGGAGGATCAATTTTGTTGAAAATTTGAGCAAATCTCCAAAATCTTGTAGGTGATAACTACTCATTTTTTGACATTTGAGCCATTATTTTGGCTATAAATTGAGAGCTAATTTAGAGCTCAAATCATCCCCAACAAGAAGCTTCAAGTAAGAGAGCTTAGAGTGTAAGCTCAAAGTAAGAAAGGTTAGAGAGTGTGGTTAATGTGTGATGTTTTTTGTACAAGTTTTGTGATACATGTAAATTATATTCAAGTAATAATAGAGAGTATTTATTTTTCCTCACAAAACACTCTTCAGTGATCAAAGAATCACAACAAGTGGTATCAGTAGCTTTAGTTATATGTTGGGGATCCTTGAGGTGAAGAACGGAACTCGGTTCAAAAAATTCGGGTTTCGGAAAAGTTCTAAAAAATCTATTTTGAGCATACCATCAGATTTTTCACGTCGAGACGAGCACATTGGTATTTTTTGACGATCAAATGGATACTAGAGGGCTCTGGACGCACCAAGCAAAGAGTCTCTATGCGCTGCCACTTTCGCCACGTGCTGCACGCGTTGCATAAAGGTTGAAGATGAAACACGTGTCTGCCACGTCAGCATTCCGATACAGTCAGCCGCCACATCAGCATTCTGGTACGGTCAGCAGCATAGTCAGCTGCCACATCAGAAAATCTGGTACATCCACGAACACATCATCGCCACGTAGCAAACCTGTTAAATTTTATTGAGCCCCTTGATGTCTCTGAAATTTATATTTTCGCCCCCATAAGTTTTAGAAATATATAATTCGACCCATATGTCGGATTTGGATTCACGAAGAGTCAAATCCATCATTTTCGACCGTTTTGAATGTAACGGTGACCTCCAATTTGTGAAAATCAGCCATAATTTTTTCTTATTTTCATTTTAAATTTTAAACTAAAAATGGAAATGGAAAATTCATCTTCTGGTGCGATGATCAAGATGACAACAACTAATTACCCCCTCTCGAGGTCTCGGATGAAGAGAGTGACTGGAATAAACTCAATAATAAAACTCTCGGTTAGATGAGGCAGTGGATTTGCAACAATGTCTTCCACCACGTAGCACATGATACAAATGCTTACGAAATGTGGATGAAGCTGGAAGGCATGTACCAGGCCAAAACAGCTCGAAATAAAGCCATATTAATACGAAATTTGGTGAATTTGAAACTACAGATTGAACTTCCATTGCAGAACACACTAATGAGTTTCATATGTTGTGGCAGATGTGGAATCCCTAAGGTCGGATCGGTGCCCCACATTGGAAGTGGGTCTAACCCATTGATATCTAGCATGGGTGTATTTTTAAATTATTTTATAGAATAATATATTCTGTTACGAGTCCGTAGGAAAAATCAGGGACTAAATCAGAGTCCGGAAACTCCGAAACGGAAAAAATGAAGTTTCAGTGCTCATGGGAAATAGCTCTTGACGCTTTGCGACGGGTGTACTTGGGAGTCATGACGCCCAATCTGCGAATGTTCGACATCGCGATGCCCAAGAGCTAGCGTCATGATGCCCAAGGGTTAGTTTAGGGACGCCCTCAGCTCTGAAAGTTGAGTATCGCGACGCCAAGGATCAGAGTCACGACGCCGCCTTATGCAAAATGTTGGCAGTGAGAAAATTTTCCTTGAATATAAAATAGAATGGTAGCCAACAAACATACATGTATTCTAAGTACATATACACATTTCTTTGAATCAAAATATAAACCAAAATAGAATCCACAATGTAATGACTCATAAACAATTTTAGGTCACTCAAAGGTGGTCAAGTGATTCTAGAATGGTAGCCATAGCTCCAAACTATCATCTAGAGTTCCAAACTCTTATTTAATATTTCATGTGTAGGAACCACTTTCCTAATGCAACGGAAACACGTTAGTCACCGGGGATCAGACTAGAAAAACTTTTCTGCCCTTCTTTCCTTAAGGTCGAATCTGACTAGCTCTCCCACTTAAATTTTACTTTTGTTTTTAACAATATTTTAGCTCTGGAACAGCCCCCGAACAGTGGTATAAATCTGGACTGTTTTGGACCCGAAATGTGCCCAGCTCACTGCTCAAATCAGCCCTTGTTTATGTCAATTGTCACTACATTTCATGTCTGATTTTTCAGTTAAAATCATCTCCAACACAGTCCTAAAACACTCATATATGTTCCCCAAAAATTCTGGATCAAATGAAATTTGAACCGAGCACTATTATAAATTTTTCGTGTGCGGCGGTGATCAAAAAATTGCTCACTGCCATGTGATGTTTAGATGGAGAAGATGGTGATTTTTAGTACGACACCAAATAGCCTTATGTTCTATATCTCGTTACAAAAGAAAATATGGTGGGCTATCCTCACAAACAAATCTCTAAACTCTTTGGAGATTAAGTATCACAATAAGTATGTTTTTTTGGTTTTCTTTTATTCTTCTTTTCTTTTCTCAACACTTGAGAGAATTCTAAGAGCAATAGAGATGGTGGCTAGGGTTTAAATGAGAGGTTTAGGAAAAAAGAAAAACACTTTCTCTTTTTATACCTAGGGTTATTAATTTTCAAAATCAAACCCCACTAGGTAATAATTGGCCATGCTAGGTTTTTTTCAAAAAATGTTATAACATATCATTTACTTTCCATAAAGACAATGATGTTATAAAATAAATATGTTCTCACCTTTTAAAAAGGTGTAACTACCAAAATCAATCCAAGGGTTTCCAAAACCCATATTTAGAAATTCCAAATTTAACCTTTATTAAATTATATATAACATAATTTAATAACTTATACTAAATAATTATCTCATAATCATTCATCATAAAACCATATATTAAACTTTAATATATAGTTTCAAGTGTGACAAAATAATATTATTAATCATATTAATAATATATATTATACATATGGAAGTATATAATTGGACTATCCAATTATATTTAATCTGATACAATATATCGAGGTAGAACAGGGACCAAATGGACCTATGGTTCCGAACTCCAATACTCCCGGAATATTAATTAAACTCTTAATTAATTATTCTGAATTATTAACTCCGAGTTATTCCACAAAAAATTCAAAGTTGCACTCTCGTTTTCGTATATAGATAAATTAAGGCGAACCACGTCGGTGTCCATCGATATAGTCATTACAGACGGATTGGTTCTTCATGAGTATCTCGTAATTAGAGCTGGATCATAATGTCTGTTATACCCCTTTAATTATTTTTACCTTAAGTACCATTGATTCTCTTATGAATTATTTATTCATAACCATTATGAATGTTAATCTTTCTATTCGTAATAGAAAGACTCGAGCGCTATAATCGTTCAAGTACCGAATCAACCCTTAAGGAAGATACTCCTCTACTTCTCGCAAGAAGGAGTGAACTCCATATCTATGTAAAACATCTGCAGCTACACACCAAACTATGTCCCCAAATTACATAGTTATTGGTCGGGATTACTACACCAACTTCACCTTTGTAAATCAAATGACATAACCTGTCATGCATGAGTTCTTAGTACACTTAAGATTAAGATGAATCTATATATGACCATCTAGTAGATCGAAATGAGTTTCTTTATTTAACGGATATTTTAATAAACTAATTTTTATCTTGGTCCAGTCCTATATGATCACATCATATAAGGTGTCTTCATTCTCATGTTTCCACATGGATGATCCCGTATCAAGGTCGCCATCCAAATATAGAATGGACCGCAATTATAGATAAGCCATAAATAAAGTACTCTCTTTGTTTGCTCTCTATGGACTATTTTAGATTACTAACTTCAGACTTAAATAATCTTGTGTATTACACTCATACACTAAGTCTGGATGTACATGAGTAATCTAGGGTAAATAAGATAATTTACAATATGTGATATGAAAGAAACACTTTGAAAAATGAATAATGCATCATTTTATTTCATAAAATATAATTATGTTTTCATTACATGAAGCTCTAGGGCATATATCCCGAAAATCTCCCACTTGTACTAGAGCAAATGGGATATGTCACTTAATCCTAGACCATCCAGGTGACCTTTAAACACTGTAGTCGATAAGTTCTTTGTAAACAGATAAGCCAGGTTCTCTGTAGATGCAATCTTCATGACAAAAATATCTCATCTCTGCATTATCTCCCTGATGAGATGATTTTTTATTTCTATATGCTTTCCCTTTTTATGGCTTCTTGGCTCTTTGGAATTCGCCACTACACAACTATTGTCGCAATAAAACATATTTGGTTTATCCATATCTGGAACAACTTTCAAATTTCCCAAGAATTTCTGGATCCAGACTGCTTCCTTAGCTGCTTCGCAAGCTGCTACATACTAAGCCTCCATGGTGGAGTCAGCAATACCAGATTGCTTTATACTCTGCCATACAATGGCCCCACCACATAGGGTAAACAATGATTCATATGTTGATTTCCTATAATCGATATCCGTCTAAAAATCGGAGTCAGTATATCCCCTTAGAATCATATCCTTACCAGAATACACAGGCATATAATTTCTCGTTCTCTTAAGATACTTGAGAATATGTCTCACAGCCACCCAATGATCCAATCATGGGTTAGATTGAAACCTACTGACTACTTCCACTGCAAAGCAGATGTCCGGTCTCGTGCATAGTATAGTATACATGAGACTACCTAATGCTGAGGTATATGAGATATATCTCATTTCCTCAAATCCTTGAGGTGTATTAGGAGACTGTTCTTTCAACCAATAAATTCTATGTCGATAAGGCAAATCACCTTTCCTGGAATTCTACATCCCAAATTTCATAAGGATATTGTCGATGTAAGATGCATTAGACATAGTTAACAGTCGTTTCTTACGATCTTCAAGAATCTGGATCCTAGGAACATAACTAGCCTCTCCCAAATCTTTCATTTGGAATTGGTTAGTTAGCCAAGTTTTTGTTGGACAATTATGACCCATAGCATCACTATTTGTACAGAACATGATGTTGTTGTACAAATTAATTATGTGACAAATGAAATTACTCTTTTATCATTTGTAATTGGATTACCAAGATACATAAATGATAAAAGTCCATATCATTAGTTCCGGATTAATAAGATATGAGACAATATTAATCCACTAAGGTTTAATCATTAAAATATCCCTAGTCGTAGTATTATTGAGACTGGACATCGATAATGCGGAATAGACTAGTATTGTACTTGTGGGCATTGTGGGAGCATAACAGTTCTCATATATTTAAGTATTGGATACTTATGCAAGTGTGATAGGAGGTTGTGTGTACCGATGGTACGGAAACAGCTTCGCTCTGGATAGACCCCTCGGAATTCCATTGGTAGTATGACTATGTGTCTATGGAAGTCCGAATCAGGGTAGGTGTATTTGGTCTTAACCTGAGACTTGCATCGCTAATACTTGCGACAATCAATATACTTTGGTTTTGGTCCTCCAGGGCTTTAACAGGTTCTGTGTACGCCTCTTCTGGGTATATTGAGAATCGTAGTGTATTGGGTGTGATGTCGAGATGGAAGTATCACTCCAGTCATGTGTAGATGATGGTCATGTAGGATAAGGAACTGGTACTCATATGCTCCCACAACGCGCACAAGTGTGATAGGAGTTTGTGTTTACCGATGGTACGGAAACAGCTTCGCTCTGGATAGACCCCTCAGAATTCCATTGGTAGTATGACTACGTGTCTATGGAAGTCCGAATCAGGGTAGGTGTATTTGGTCTTAACCTGAGACTTGCATCGCTAATACTTGCGACAATCAATATACGTTGGTTTTGGTCGTCCAAGGCTTTAACAGGTTTTGTTTACGCTTCTTCTGGGTATATTGAGAATCGTAGTGTATTGGGTGTGATGTCGAGATGGAAGTATCACTCCAGTCATATGGAGATGATGGTCACGTAGGATAAGGAACTGGTACTCTTGTATGCTGCAGCTATCAGGATAATATGACTAGGTCATGTTTATCCGATTATAGAGACTAGTTACCAAAGATCCGATATATGCTTCGTATGGGGTAGACACGATTCCAGCCCCAGGCCTAGCATGTGACATCTGATACTGGATCGTAATACGCAATACTATGTATACTACACCATATATAAATTATATATTCCTTTAAGAATATTTCTGAAAATTGGGTAGGCACGGTGCTTTGCTAGAAGCCAACCATGTCTTGTAAATCGATAAAAACGTAGTACTAGGTACGTACGTGTTCGGATAGTCCGACGACCGGATTTACTGCCAACATATCCAGGGATCTCATGGGTCGCTTCCCGAAGATTCACCGATGACGTATGACTCGCACATAATAATCTGGGATTAATTATAAGAGAGAAAAATTAATCTAGGATTAATTACGGAGAATTTTATCTGGGATAAAATTCAATTTAAAGAGAGAGAACGATTAATTTGGAATTAATCGATAAAATAATATATTCGATATATTATACGAAATTATATTTCGACGTGGAATCAAAATTAGATTTTAATTCGGGCAAACGAGTTAATTTATAATAATTCGCTAGCGACGTGAATAGTAATTTTGCTAGGCATAATTATTTAATTAAATTTGATTTAATTACGTCGCAACGGAAAATTCGTTAATTTGGAATTAGCGAACCTGAGCCCGGGAGTGTTTGCGGGCCCACTCAGATTTTGAATCAAGTGGGGCCCACAAGTCACATCACGCGTCACATCATTAGTCATTCAAGTGATGGAAGTCTTGTCACTTTTTGGTCATTGACATATTGTCACTCTTTGATTGATGTGAGTTGTTGAAGGCATTAATGTCCTGTACCATTTTTTTGGAAAATTACAAATGGTATATCTTTTATTTGATTTTTAAAATCAAAAAAGAGATATAACACAACTCTTCTCTCTTCTCTCCCTCACTCACGGCAAAGTGCCATTTTTCTCTCATCTCTTGGCTTAGCCGAGAGTCACACAAGGCGTAGGGAAACAATTTGTTGCAATTTTTTCCAAGTGCTAGCAAACTAAAGAGATCATTCAAAGGTGATAGGGAAACCCATCTATGAGCATGGAATCAACACTCAAAGCTTGGAGCTTGAAGATCCACACAATGAGGGCTTGGCCAAAACTCATGAAGAAATTTTTTTTGTGTTCATCGCATCCAAAATCCGATCAAAGTGAGTATTTTCCGCTACTTTTACTTTGTTGTATTCGCACATTTCATTGCTTAATTGATATTGGTTTGACCTAAAAAACCCAACATTGGTATCATAGCGGTTATTAAGCATGAAATTGGATTTATGGTTCTTAACTTTAAATTTGGGTATTTTTTATTTGAGCATGTTTTTGGCAAATTGTTTGTTTGAGCATGCTTATAATATGTTAACTTTGAGTTGTGCATGATCAATTTGAAGAAAACATTAATTTGATTAATTTTCCCCAAATTTGAGGCTTGACCGAATGGTGTTTAGTACCCTAGCTCTTAGTGATTTTGAATTTTAGACAATTGGATATGTTTAAAATGCATGGGATATATATTAGTTTGTGATTTAATTGGATTAAAATCAAAATTGATGTAAAAAGTCTCATATTGCCGAGAGCCATGAGAGCATGTTGGGATTGATTTTACTTCAATTTGTGTTGGACATTAATTGATATAATAAAGCATGATTAATTATGTAAATTGGTGTTTTGGAAATGTTAATTTGAATAATTAATTATGGCTATACACTTTAGTTAATTAAATTGTGATATTGGGAATATTGGAATTTAATTAGTTGGGCTAAATTTGGAATTGGGCTAAAAATGTTGTATTGGGCTTAATGGGCTTGGTTGGGCCAAGTTTGGTTTAGGATAATTGGTTGGATCCAATTGGGCCTAAAACCATTTCCATAAAGTCCAAATATAATAAAATGGGTCTTTAAAATTGTAATTGGGCCTAATAAGCCTAAATTGATTTTTGGAAAAGGGTGATTCCTTATTGGACTTTGGTTACCAAAGTCCATGCCTTATAAATTAATTGAAAGCTCATTGGACTTTAATGAAATTGACATTGGATGTTAAATTGGGCTTTGAGACCCGTAAAGATTAGATTTAGAATCTAAGTCGTAAAGGCTCATTAATAAAGTGTAATTATTTAATTTGGAATTAAATAAAGAATTAGTATTGAATACAAATTAAATTGGATTTAATATTGTAGTTTGATATAATTCAAGAATTCGTACTTTGAGTACTTATTCTTAAAACGAGTTGGACTTGCGCAAATCAAATCGTTGTTTGAACATTTGATGCTCATTAATCAAAGATTAATTAATTGGATTAGATTGATTGATAACATGCTTTGTGTGAATACATGGATGTGATGTATGAATAATGTATATCAGATGGATATTAGATGGGTGAGGGCAATTTTAGAAATTGTTGTAATAAATTTAGAATTTATTAAATTGGACCTGCGTGTCCAGCTTTTATCTCTCGATTCTTTGTAATTCTCTTCTCACCAAATCCCCTCAATGTAATAAGGTTTCTTTATTGTATTATGTAATTGGGTAGAAGTTAGAATAGTGCTAGCCGGGGAGAGGAAATTGAGTGATTTATTTTAGGAACAATTTGTGAGATATCCATCCCCATATCATTATTAATTTTATTTATCGCGCCTTATTATGCTTTTAGAATGCATGTTTAAGGGTGTATGATGAGACCTAATCAAAGATAATTAATTGGTTGCCAATTACATGAAAAACCCTCAATAAATATTAAGCGATTTCCTCCCATTGAATGATTCATTCTCAAGATCCAAGATTGGCACTGGTTTGTTGGCCAAAGTCAAGACCTTTGTCCATTGCGGATGTGTTTGAATCATGAAGGCTTTGTTCCATGTCACATGTCTTGTCCAAGTTGTGATTTGTTGGCCAAAGTCAAGATCACTTCTTGTCCATCGATATCGATTACGAAGCTTTCCAAGGTCAATGGGTCCCGCTTAACTGGAATCATTAAGTTTGTTGTGCCAAAGCCAAGGCTTAGTTGATTCAGAGGAAAAAGGTTATGGAATATATTGGATATATTGGCATATATAAGATATATGTTTCGGATTTGGATGTCCACCTGCTGGATCTAGGAATTGGATGAGATCTAATTGATCTTAGAGCTCCACCTAGTTAAATATCATACAGCTTGTTGGCAAAATTCAAGGTTGTGTGTTATTTAACGGGATCCTAGCCCACTAGGAAACTAGGTTTCCCGAGTACTCAACAGAGGGTTAGATGCTCGCCGAAAAATAGTGGGAGGCAAGTATTAAATTTGTAATTTCGTTTATATATTTGCCAATATGCGCTCATTTCATTTTTCGTCAGTAATTAATAAATATATTAGTTGGACTAATATTTAATTGTTGTTTTAAATTAAACAGTTGGACTGTATTCAAACTATTTCATTTATACTTGATTATATAATTGGATTATAGTAATCAATATATTTGAATTTAACCAATCAAATTATAGTTGATTATATAGTTAGACTATAGTAATCATTATATTTAATTGTACCTGAAATCGTTGATTGGATAGTTGGACTATTGAAATCGAGATTACTGAAAGATTAGCGTTTAGAACATAATCCTGGGAGAAAATGTTTTTAAACGGCTTTAATTTTCAGATTGGGAATAGAACCTCAGGATTAGATCCTTATACCATGATGTTGAAATTAAAGGATCTTCATAGATTTATTCTTAGATCTTAGAAGTACAAATTGCGAAAGAAGCTCTTTCGCTCACGTATGTCAGAGGGTACATCTGTCGAGTACTAGGTATCGCAGATGATTGCTGACATTGATCAGCTAGGTTAGCTGGGCATTACCTACGTGGCCAAGACTACCAAAGATTTGATCTTATAGTCTCTACCCGAAAGCTGGGGCAGGTTCATTGTGAACCAAGAGTAAACTCTTGGAGAGTTGATGGCTATGCTCTAGGAGGCAGAGCCATAGCTTCTAAAATGGGCAAAGGCAAAATCATCAAAGTCTTCTGGGAAGACAAAGGACATATCCCAAGATGTCTGCTTAAACTGTGGCAAACGGGGTCACTGGATATGTGACTGTCGTATGGACAAGGCAGACATGAAGGAAGTGAAGACGGGGCAAGGCTCCGACTTTAAGTATGTTTGTCATAAACATGTTCACTATTAGTTTCAAAATTGGATTTTGATACTAAGTATTATACATAAATATGTACTGATATGCAGAATCTGCTGATGAGCAGGAGACTGACTTAGTTGATATTTATCTGCGAGTCGAAAACGGGACGAGAGTCGCTGTTTTAACCGTAGAATCCTAAGTTTAGGAACTACCTTTCGGATATGTACTTAAATTAGGAAACTGTTAAAATGTACCTAGTTTGACTAGAAACATTATCTCTATATCTTAGTTTAATCCGTTGCGGATATACCTTTATATTCTAGAACACTAAAGTGTTTTATTTTATAAAGATGATATTGAGATAAACACATTAGATGTGAATAACATTATTCATATTTTGAATATAAACAAATCTCAAACGTATGACATGACAAACAAATAGCTCAAACTGAATTAATCAGATGAGACTTATTTGTGGCATTATTGTCTGTGATGTTGGACAGTTATGACCCATAGCGTCACTATTTGTACAGATCATG
Source organism: Zanthoxylum bungeanum (assembly GCA_019454045.1). NCBI lineage: Eukaryota > Viridiplantae > Streptophyta > Magnoliopsida > Sapindales > Rutaceae > Zanthoxylum > Zanthoxylum bungeanum. The sequence goes on along the minus strand of SKCR01017476.1, from coordinate 31,591 downwards.
GTGTTGTTGTACAAATTAACTATATGACAAATGAGATTGCACTCTTATCATTTATGATTAGATCACCAAGATATATAAATGATAGGGGGTCCTTATGATTTGTTCCTGGATTGAGAATTATATGAGACAGTATCAATCCAGGAAGGATAAATCATTAAATATCCCTAGTCAGAGTATTATCGAGATTGGACATCGATAAATGAATAAAAGACTAGTATTACACTTGTGCGCGTTGTGAGGGCATAACGGCATAGTTCTCATATGTTTGGGTATAGGATGCTCATGCAAGTGTAATAGGAGATTGTGTTTTACCGATGGTATGGGAAACATCTTCGCTCTGGATAGACCCCCTCGGAATTCCATTGGTAGTATGACTATGTGTCTATGGAAGTCCGAAATCAGGGTAGGTGTATTTGGTCTTAACCTGAGACTTGCACCGCTAATGCTTGCGACAATTAATATACTTTGCTTGTGGTCGTCCAGGGCTTTAATCGGTTCTGTGTACGCCTCTGCTGGGTATATTGAGAATCTTAGTGTGTTGGGTGTGATGTCAAGACGAAAGTGTCACTCCAGTCATATGGAGATGATGATCGCGTAGGGATACAGAACTGGTTCTCTAAAAAGGTTGCAACCGTCGGGATAATATGACTTGGTCATGATTATCCGATAATAAAGAGACTAGTTGCTCGTCATCCGATATATGCTTCGTACGGGGCAGACACTGTACCAGCCCCAGGCCTTGCATGTGATCATCCGATACTGGATCGAAATACGCAATACCACGTATACTACGCCTGATATAGATCCTTATATTCCTGTAAGGATATTTCTGGAGAATTGGGTAGGCATGGCGCTTTGCTAGAAGCCAACCTTGTCTTGTAAATTGGTACAAGCGTAGTACTAGGTACTTACGTGTTCGGATAGTCTGACGACCGAATTTACTGCCAACATATCCGGGGATCTCATGGGTCGCTTCCCGAAGATTCACCGATGACGTATGACTCGCACTTTTAATTAATCTGAGATTAATTAGATGAGAGAGAAAATTAATATGGGATTAATTGATGAGATATTTTATCTGGGATAAAATATTTATTAAAGAGAGATAATAAATTCGATATATTAAACGAAATTGGATTTCGACGCGGAATTGAAATTAGATTTTAATTCGAGCGAACGAGTTAATTTAGAATTAATTCGTTAGCGACGTGAATAGTGATTTCGCTAGGCAAAATCATTTAATTACGTCGCAATGGAAAATTTATTAATTTGGAATTAGCGAACTTGAGCCCGAGATTGTTTGCGAGCGCATTCGCATTTTGAATTTGAGTGCGGCATGCAAGTCAAATCAAGCGTCAAATCGCTATTCGCATCAAGCGTCAAATCATTAGTCACTTTGAGTGATGTGACAAGTTGTCACATTGATTTGATTGATTGATGTGAGTTGATGGAAGTTGATGGAAAGCATTTGATGGATTTGAAAGACATTTATCATTATTTTATTAATGATTTTTTGACTTTCAAATTAAGTGTATTAGATACACTTTTCTTCTAAGAACTCACACAACTCTTCTCTCTCTCAATTCTTCTTCTCTCTCTCACGCCAATGGAGGGGCTGTGCTTGTTCTTCTGGTTCTGGTTTCTGCCGAGAGTCAAGGAAGAAAAGGGAAGCAAAAAGTCACGATTTTGTGGCAAAATCGGGAGTGCTAGCACACTACGAAGTCATGCGAAGGTGATATGGAAGTCCACCTATGAGCTTGGAATCGTTTGACGAAGCTTGGAGCTCAAAAACTTGATGATTTTCGAGCACACCATGAGCAAAAACAGAAACTGTCGTGAGCTGCAGTGAGCAGAAGGAAATTTTTGTTTCCTATCGCGTCCCTCAACCGATCGATGTGAGTATTCCGCAACTCCCTTGTATGTATTCACATGTATTTCTTGCTTTATATTTGATCCTTGGGGCCGTGGAAACTCCAACAATGGTATCAGAGCGATTGAAAAGCATGAAATATGACTTAGGGTTAAAATTTGGGTAAATTGATTTTAAGCATGATTTAGTTAAATTGTTTGATTGAATATGTTTAAATGATGTTTAATTGAATATTGATTGGATCAATTTCTTGAAATTGTGATTGGATCATTTTTCCCCAAATTGTTGAGGCTTGGTCGAATCTACAATGAACCCTAAATGTCTTGGTTTTTTGATTTTGATTCATTGGATGAGTTAGAATCATGTTGGGTACGTTGATTTAATGTTGAATTTGATTCAATTGGATTGGATTTGTAATTTGGCATAATAAATTCTAAAAGCCGAGAGTTTGAGCATGATATATGAGTTTGATTTTTTGTTAAATTGTGTTGGACATGATTTAATGTTAATAAGCATGATTAATTGTACAAATTTGTGTTTTGGAAATATTGATTTGGGTAATTAATTGTGTAATACACTTTTTGTAATTTAATTATGTTGGGCCTATTTTGTAAAATTGGGCTTGAAAGTTGTTATTGGGCTTATTGGGCTTGGTTATATCAAGTTGGGTTTAGGCAAAATTGGTTGGATCCAATTCGGCCCAAACCGCTTCCATAAAGCCCAAATGCGACTAATGGACCTTTAAAGTTTAATTGGGCCTAATGGGCCTAAATTGATTTATGGGCTTATGGGGTAATTCCCGATTGGGCTTTGGTTATTGGGTTTGACCCGAGTTGACCAAAAGTCCACGCCTTAAGAAATTAATTAAAAGCCCATTGGACTTTAATTAAATTAACGTTGGACGTTAATCGGGCTTTGAGACCCGTAACGATTAAATTTGGAATTTAAATCGTAAAAGGTTCGTTAAAAAAAGTGTTGTATTTAATTTTGAATTAAATAGCGAATTAAAATTAAATACAAATTGAATTGGATTTAATTTTGTAGTTTAATTTAATTCGAGAATTCGTACTTTGAGTACTTATTCGTAAAACGAGTTTGACTCGAACAAAATCAAATCGTTGTTTGAACATTGGATGATCACTAATTATCAGATTAATTAATTTGATTAGATTGATTGATAACATGCTTGTGTGAATACATGGTTGAGATGCATGAATAATGTATATCGGATGGATATTAGATGGGTGGGGCAATTTTAGAAATGGCTGTAATAAATTTGGAATTTATTAATTGGACCTGCGTGACCAGCCTTATTACCTCCTTATTCTTTGTATTCTCTTCTCACCTATTCCCCTCAATGTCTATGAGCTTTCTTTAGAAGTGTAGTGTAACGGGTAGAAGTAAATACTTGTGCTAGCGGGAGAGAGAGAAATGGAGAGATTTGATCTAGGATCAATGTGTAAAGTATCCATCCGCATATCATTATTATTTATTCATATGCGCTTTATTATGTGTTTAGAATTCATGTTTAAGGGTGTATGATGATGAGACCTTAACAAAGATAATAAATTGGTTGCCAATTTGCACGCGAAAAACCCTCACAAATATTAAGCGTTTTTCCTTCCATTGAGTGATTCTTACTCAAGATCCAAGACTGGCATTGGCTTGTTGGCCAAAGTCAAGGCCTTTGTCCGTCGAGGATGTGTTTGAATCACGAGAGCTTTGTTCCATATCGGTGTCTTGTCCAAGTTGTGGTTTGTTGGCCAAAGTCAAGACCACTTCTTGTCCATCGACATTGATTGCGAAGCTTTCCATGGTCAATGGGTCACGCTTGACTGGGATCACTAACTTTGTTGTGCCAAAGCCAAGACTTAGTTGATTCAGAGGAAAAATGTTAGGTAATATATTGGATATATTGGCATATATAAGATATATGTTTCGGACTTGGATGTCCCCCAACTGGATCTAGGAATTGGATGGGATCCAATTGATCTTAGAGATCTACCTAGTTAATTATCATACAATTTGTTGGCCAAAGTCAAGATTGTGTGATATTTAACGGGATCCTAGCCCACTAGGAAACACACGGTTTCCCGAGTACGCGACAGAGGGTTAGAGGCTCGCCGAAAAATAGTGGGAGGCAAGAATTAAATTTGCAATATTCGTTTAATTACTTGCCATACGCGCTCAAACAAATATCATTCGTCAAATAAATTAAATATTAGTTGCACTAATATTTAAATTGTTGTTTTAATTAACAGTTGGACTGTATTCAAACTATTTATTTATAGTTGATTATATAATTGAATTATAATAATCAATATATTTGATTTAATTAAATTATAGTTGATTAAATAGTTGGACTATTAAAATCAAGATAAAATTGAAAGATTAGCATTTAAAACATAATCCTATGGAAAATGTATTTAAATGATTTAATTTTCAAATTGGGAATAAAATTTCAGGATGGTCCTTGAAACTAATAAGTTACTTTATTTGATAAAATAACATATTAGGCCTAAGCCCGGAGTTAAGCAAATAGAGCAAAATCTTTGGAAGATTTATGTGATGATAACTTTACTGCTTAATCCGATAATCTTGCCGAGTAGATTCCTTAATTTCTTAATTAGAACTAAGGATTAGATCCTTAAAGTATGATACTGAAATTGAAGGATCTTCATAAATCTATGCTTAGATTTTAGAAGTAATAAATCGCAATACAAAACTCTTGGAGAGTTAATGACTATTCTCAAGGAGATAAAGTCAAAGTTTGCAATTAGGCAAGTAGCGCAAGGCGCACCTTACTTCGATATTCTAGTCAGCCAAGGCTACGCCAAAGGCTTCTGGGGTGTTGAAAAAGGGCAAAGACAAAATCATTATAATCTTCTGGGAAAATGAAAGGATATATATCCCAAAATGTCTACCTAAAATGTAGCAAACGGGATCGCGGAAGCGTGACTGCCATTTGGACAAAGCAGACATGAAAGAATTGAAGACGAGCAAGGCTCTGACTTCAAATATGTTTGTCATAAATATATTCACTACTAATATTAAAATTGGATTTTAGATACTTAGTGTGATACATAAATATACATTGATGTTCAGAATCTGCTTTGAGCAGGATAGTGACTTCAATTGAGATTTATCTGCGAATCGGAAACGGGACGACAGTCGCTGTTTTAATCGTAGAAACCTGATTTTAGGAACTACCCTTTGGGTGTGTACTTATATTAGGAAACTGTTAGAATGTAACTAGTTTGACTAGATACATTATCTCTATATCAGGGTTTAATCTGTTGCGGATATACCTTTATATTATAGAACACTAAAGTGTTTCATTATATAAAAATGATATTGAGATAAATACATTAGATGTGAATAACAGTATTTATATTTTGAATATAAATAAATCTCAAAAATGTATTACATGACAAACAAATAGCTCAAACTGATTTGATCAGAAGAAACATATTGTGGCATTGTTGTCTGGGACACAATCAAACAAGAATCGTATATCCACACTTTCGAAGAGTGGGTACTAGGACAAATTTGATTCCATTCAAATAAAGTATACAAATCTAGTTTATTGGGCAAAGTGCTTAAAATACTATTTACTTGGTAAAATTGAAAATGCCACTGATCTGTTAGCCCTGGTTCATAATGAAGCAAGTGGGCCCATGTATAGCTAGGCTAGAGGTGGATATGAATATTTTGTGACCTTTACGGATGTGGCATCGCGTTATGGTTATGTGTTTCTTTTGAAACACAAATCGGAAACTTTTAGAGTTTTGACACGAAATAGATAAACAAATCGGCTAAAGTATAAAACAATGACGGTTAGACCATGATGAAATACTTAAGCAATAAGTTTCTTATATACTTGAAAGAGTATAGTATTCTTTCAATGAGGACTCCTCCGGAACACGTCAATTTGACGGTGTGTCCGAACTGAGTAACCGAATTTTATTGGACATGATAAGGTTAATCATGAGTCGCTCTGAGCTACCATTTCCTTCAAAGGATACTTATAAACAGTGCAATACTTATTTTGAATAAGGTTCCATAAAATCTGTTTGACAGACTTCATATTAGATATGAACAGGAAGAAACTGGGTTTCTCATTCCTGAAAATTTGGGAATGCTAGGCATATGTTTGGATGATACCAAATTAAAACCCAAATTGGATAAGTGCCAAATTTAGGTTATCCTAGGGATACCAAAGTATAGTACTTATACAACTCACCTGAGAATAATTTAATTGTTGCTCACCATGCGGTTTTCCTAAGAGGAATGCCTATATGCAGTGGTAAGTGGGAGGAAAGAAAAACTCGATGAAAATCATAGTAATATTGTTCAAGGCACCGATTCCTAATGGAACACATATAGTTCATCAAGGATAAAACTATACCAATGATCTTCGAATACACAAGAACCGCGTAAGTCGGAGAGAGTCAGAAAAAAACCTGGGGTATGGGTTTCTGATCTCACCTCATAATGATGTTTATCTTATTGAGGTATATTTGAATTTAACCAATCAATTATAGTTGATTATATAGTTAGACTATAGTAATCATTATATTTAATTGTACCCGAAATCGTTGATTGGATAGTTGGACTATTGAAATCAAGATTACTGAAAGATTAGCGTTTAGAACATAATCCTGGGAGAAAATGTTTTTAAACGGCTTTAATTTTTAGATTGGGAATAGAACCTCAGGATAGTCCTGGGAACTGAAATGTTATTCTATTTGATAGAAAAACATCTCGGGCCTAATCCCGGAGTTGAGCAAATAGTGGAGCATGAGTTTTGGAAGACTCATGGTGATGATAACTTTAGTGCTCAATCCTTTATGCTTACCGTAATGACTCTTTAATTTCGTCGTCAGATCTAAGGATTAGAACCTTATACCATGATGTTGAATTAAAGGATCTTCATAGATTTATTCTTAGATCTTAGAAGTACAAATTGCAAAAGAAGCTCTTTCGCTCACGTATGTCAGAGGGTACATCTGTCGAGTACTAGGTATCGCAGATGATTGCTGACATCGATCAGCTAGGTTAGCTGGGCATTACCTACGTGGCCGAGACTACCAAAGATTTGATCTTAAAGTCTCTACCCGAAAGCTGGGGCAGATTCATTGTGAACCAAGAGTAAACTCTTGGAGAGTTGATGGCTATGCTCTAGGAGGCAGAGCCAGAGCTTCTAAAATGGGCAAAGGCAAAATCAAAGTCTTCTGGGAAGAACAAATGACATATCCCAAGATGTCTGCCTAAACTGTGGCAAACGGGGTCACTGGATATGTGACTGCCGTATGGACAAGGCAAACATGAAGGAAGTGAAGACGGGGCAAGGCTCCGGCTTTAAGTATGTTTGTCATAAACATGTTCACTATTAGTTTCAAAATTAGATTTTGATACTAAGTATTGTACATAAATATGTACTAATGTGCAGAATCTACTGATGAGCAGGAGACTGACTTCAGTTGAGATTTATCTGCTAGTCAAAAACGGGTCGAGAGTCGCTGTTTTAACCGTAGAATCCTAAGTTTAGGAACTACCTTTCAGATATGTACTTAAATTAGGAAACTGTTAAAATTTACCTAGTTTGACTAGAAACATTATCTCTATATCTAAGTTTAATCCGTTGCGGATATACCTTTATATTCTAGAACACTAAAGTGTTTTATTTTATAAAGATGATATTGAGATAAATACATTAGATGTGAATAACAGTATTTATATTTTGAATATAAACAAATCTCAAACGTATGACATGACAAACAAATAGCTCAAACTGAATTAATCAGATGAGACTTATTTGTGGCATTGTTGTCTGTGATGTTGGACAATTATGACCCATAGCGTCACTATTTGTACAGATCATGGTGTTGTTGTACAAATTAACTATGTGACAAAGAAGATTGCACTCTTATCATTTGTGATTAGATCACCAAGATATATAAATGATAGGAGGTCCTTATGATTTGTTCCTGGATTGAGAATGATATGAGACAGTATCAATCCACGAAGGATAAATCATTAAATATCCCTAGTCAGAGTATTATCGAGATTGGACATCGATAAATGCATAAAAGACTAGTATTACACTTGTGCGCATTGTGAGGGCATAACAGCATAGTTCTCATATGTTTGGGTATAGGATGCTCATGCAAGTGTAATAGGAGATTGTGTTTTACCGATGGTATGGGAAACATTTTCGCTCTGGATAGACCCCCTCGGAATTCCATTGGTAGTATGACTATGTGTCTATGGAAGTCCGAAATCAGGGTAGGTGTATTTGGTCTTAACCTGAGACTTGCACCGCTAATGCTTGCGACAATCAATATATTTTGCTTGTGGTCGTCCAGGGCTTTAACCGGTTCTGTGTACGCCTCTGCTGGGTATATTGAGAATCTTAGTGTGTTGGGTGTGATGTCAAGACGGAAGTGTCACTCCAGTCATATGGAGATGATGATCGCGTAGGGATACAGAACTGGTTCTCTAAAAAGGTTGCAACCGTCGGGATAATATGACTTGGTCATGATTATCCGATAATAAAGAGACTAGTTGCTCGTCATCTGATATATGCTTCGTACGGGGCAGACACTGTACCAGCCCCAGGCCTTGCATGTGATCATCCGATACTGGATCGAAATACGCAATACCACGTATACTACGCCGCCTGATATAGATCCTTATATTCCTGTAAGGATATTTCTGGAGAATTGGGTAGGCATGGCGCTTTGCTAGAAGCCAACCTTGTCTTGTAAATTGGTACAAGCGTAGTACTAGGTACTTACGTGTTCGGATAGTCTGACGACCGAATTTACTGCCAACATATCCGGGGATCTCATGGGTCGCTTCCCGAAGATTCACCGATGACGTATGACTCGCACTTTTAATTAATCTGAGATTAATTAGTTGAGAGAGAAAATTAATATGGGATTAATTGATGAGATATTTTATCTGGGATAAAATATTTATTAAAGAGAGATAACGATTAATTTGGAATTAATCGATAAATTAATATATTCGATATATTAAACGAAATTGGATTTCGACGCGGAATTGAAATTAGATTTTAATTCGGGCGAACTAGTTAATTTAGAATTAATTCGTTAGCGACGTGAATAGTGATTTCGCTAGGCGAAATCATTTAATTACGTCGCAATGGAAAATTCATTAATTTGGAATTAGCGAACTTGAGCCCGAGATTGTTTGCGAGCGCATTCGCATTTTGAATTTGAGTGCGGCATGCAAGTCAAATCAAATCAAGCGTCAAATCGCTAGTAGTCGCATCAAGCGTCAAATCATTAGTCACTTTGAGTGATGTGACAAATTGTCACATTGATTTGATTGATTGATGTGAGTTGATGGAAGTTGATGGAAAGCATTTGATGGATTTGAAAGACATTTATCATTATTTTATTAATGATTTTTTGACTTTCAAATTAAGTGTATTAGATACACTTTTCTTCTAACAACTCACACAACTCTTCTCTCTCTCAATTCTTCTTCTCTCTCACGCCAATGGAGGGGCTGTTCTTGTTCTTCTGGTTCTGGTTTCTGCCGAGAGTCAAGGAAGAAAAGGGAAGCAAAAAGTCACGATTTTGTGGCAAAATCGGGAGTGCTAGCACACTACGAAGTCATGCGAAGGTGATATGGAAGTCCACCTATGAGCTTGGAATCGTTTGACGAAGCTTGGAGCTCAAAAACTTGATGATTTTCGAGCACACCATGAGCAAAAACAGAAACTGTCGTGAGCTGCAGTGAGCAGAAAAGGAAATTTTTGTTTCCTATCGCGTGCCTCAACCGATCGATGTGAGTATTCCGCAACTCCCTTGTATGTATTCACATGTATTTCTTGCTTTATATTTGATCCTTGGGGCCGTGGAAACTCCAACAATGGTATCAGAGCGATTGAAAAGCATGAAATATGACTTAGGGTTAAAATTTGGGTAAATTGATTTTAAGCATGATTTAGTTAATTGTTTGATTGAATATGTTTAAATGATGTTAATTGAATATTGATTGGATCAATTTCTTGAAATTGTGATTGGATCATTTTTCCCCAAATTGTTGAGGCTTGGTCGAATCTACAATGAACCCTAAATATCTTGGTTTTTTGATTTTGATTCATTGGATGAGTTAGAATCATGTTGGGTATGTTGATTTAATGTTGAATTTGATTCAATTGGATTGGATTTGTAATTTGGCATAATAAATTCTAAAAGCCGAGAGTTTGAGCATGATATATGAGTTTGATTTTTTGTTAAATTGTGTTGGACATGATTTAATGTTAATAAGCATGATTAATTGTACAAATTTGTGTTTGGAATATTGATTTGGGTAATTAATTGTGTAATACACTTTTTGTAATTTAATTATGTTGGGCCTATTTTGTAAAATTGGGCTTGAAAGTTGTTATTGGGCTTATTGGGCTTGGTTATATCAAGTTGGGTTTAGGCAAAATTGGTTGGATCCAATTCGGCCCAAACCGCTTCCATAAAGCCCAAATGCGACTAATGGACCTTTAAAGTTTAATTGGGCCTAATGGGCCTAAATTGATTTATGGGCTTATGGGGTAATTCCCGGATTGGGCTTTGGTTATTGGGTTTGACCCGAGTTGACCAAAAGTCCACGCCTTAAGAAATTAATTAAAAGCCCATTGGACTTTAATTAAATTAACGTTGGACGTTAATCGGGCTTTGAGACCCGTAACGATTAAATTTGGAATTTAAATCGTAAAAGGTTCGTTAAATAAAGTGTTGTATTTAATTTTGAATTAAATAGCGAATTAAAATTAAATACAAATTGAATTGGATTTAATTTTGTAGTTTAATTTAATTCGAGAATTCGTACTTTGAGTACTTATTCGTAAAACGAGTTTGACTCGAACAAAATCAAATCGTTGTTTGAACATTGGATGATCACTAATTATCAGATTAATTAATTTGATTAGATTGATTGATAACATGCTTGTGTGAATACATGGTTGAGATGCATGAATAATGTATATCGGATGGATATTAGATGGGTGGGGCAATTTTAGAAATGGCTGTAATAATTTGGAATTTATTAATTGGACCTGCGTGACCAGCCTTATTACCTCCTTATTCTTTGTATTCTCTTCTCACATATTCCCCTCAATGTCTATGAGCTTTCTTTAGAAGTGTAGTGTAACGGGTAGAAGTAAATACTTGTGCTAGCGGGAGAGAGAGAAATGGAGAGATTTGATCTAGGATCAATGTGTAAAGTATCCATCCGCATATCATTATTATTTATTCATATGCGCTTTATTATGTGTTTAGAATTCATGTTTAAGGGTGTATGATGATGAGACCTTAACAAAGATAATAAATTGGTTGCCAATTTGCACGCGAAAAACCCTCACAAATATTAAGCGTTTTTCCTTCCATTGAGTGATTCTTACTCAAGATCCAAGACTGGCATTGGCTTGTTGGCCAAAGTCAAGGCCTTTGTCCGTCGAGGATGTGTTTGAATCACGAGAGCTTTGTTCCATATCGGTGTCTTGTCCAAGTTGTGGTTTGTTGGCCAAAGTCAAGACCACTTCTTGTCCATCGACATTGATTGCGAAGCTTTCCATGGTCAATGGGTCACGCTTGACTGGGATCACTAACTTTGTTGTGCCAAAGCCAAGGCTTAGTTGATTCAGAGGAAAAATGTTAGGTAATATATTGGATATATAAGATATATGTTTCGGACTTGGATGTCCCCCTACTGGATCTAGGAATTGGATGGGATCCAATTGATCTTAGAGATCTACCTAGTTAATTATCATACAATTTGCTGGCCAAAGTCAAGATTGTGTGATATTTACGGGATCCTAGCCCACTAGGAAACACGGTTTCCCGAGTACTCGACAGAGGGTTAGAGGCTCGCCGAAAAATAGTGGGAGGCAAGAATTAAATTTGCAATATTCTTTTAATTACTTGCCATACGCGCTCAAACAAATATCATTCGTCAAATAAATTAAATGTTAGTTGGACTAATATTTAAATTGTTGTTTTAATTAACAGTTGGACTGTATTCAAACTATTTATTTATAGTTGATTATATAATTGGATTATAATAATCAATATATTTGATTTAATTAAATTATAGTTGATTAAATAGTTGGACTATAATAATCATTATAATAATAGTACCGAAAATCGTTGATTAATAGTTGGACTATTAAAATCAAGATAAAATTGAAAGATTAGCATTTAAAACATAATCCTATGGAAAATATATTTAAATGATTTAATTTTCAAATTGGGAATAAAATTTCAGGATGGTCCTGGAAACTAATAAGTTACTTTATTTGATAAAATAACATATTAGGCCTAAGCCCGGAGTTAAGCAAATAGTAGAGCAAAATCTTTGGAAGATTTATGTGATGATAACTTTACTGCTTAATCCGATAATCTTGCCGAGTAGATTCCTTAATTTCTTAATTAGAACTAAGGATTAGATCCTAAAGTATGATACTGAAATTGAAGGATCTTCATAAATCTATGCTTAGATTTTAGAAGTAATAAATCGCAATACAAAACTCTTGGAGAGTTAATGACTATTCTCAAGGAGATAAAGTCAAAGTTTGCAATTAGGCAAGTAGCGCAAGGCGCACCTTACTTCGATATTCTAGTCAGCCAAGGCTACGCCAAAGGCTTCTGGGGTGTTGAAAAAGGGCAAAGACAAAATCATTATAATCTTCTGGGAAGATAAAAGGATATATATCCCAAAATGTCTACCTAAAATGTAGCAAACGGGATCGCGGAAGCGTGACTGCCATTTGGACAAAGCAGACATGAAAGAATTGAAGACGAGCAAGGCTCTGACTTCAAATATGTTTGTCATAAATATATTCACTACTACTATATTAAAATTGGATTTTAGATACTTAGTGTGATACATAAATATACATTGATGTTCAGAATCTGCTTTGAGCAGGATAGTGACTTCAATTGAGATTTATCTGCGAATCGGAAACGGGACGACAGTCGCTGTTTTAATCGTAGAAACCTGATTTTAGGAACTACTACCTTTGGGTGTGTACTTATATTAGGAAACTGTTAGAATGTAACTAGTTTGACTAGATACATTATCTCTATATCAGGGTTTAATTTGTTGCGGATATACCTTTATATTATAGAACACTAAAGTGTTTCATTATATAAAAATGATATTGAGATAAATACATTAGATGTGAATAACAGTATTTATATTTTGAATATAAATAAATCTCAAAAATGTATTACATGACAAACAAATAGCTCAAACTGATTTGATCAGAAGAAACATATTGTGGCATTGTTGTCTGGGACACAATCAAACAAGAATCGTATATCCACACTTTCGAATAGTGGGTACTAGGACAAATTTGATTCCATTCAAATAAAGTATACGAATCTAGTTTATTGGGAAAAGTGCCTAAAATACTATTTACTTGGTAAAGTGAAAATGCCACTGATCTGTCAGCCCTGGTTCATAGTGAAGCAAGTGGGCCCATGTCTAGCTAGGCTAGAGGTGGATATGAATATTTTGTGACCTTTACGGATGTGGCATCGTGTTATGGTTATGTGTTTCTTTTGAAACACAAATCGGAAAATTTTAGAGTTTCGACACGAAATAGATAAACAGATCGGCTAAAGTATAAAACAATCACGGTTTGACCATGATGAAATACTTAAGCAATAAGTTTCTCATATACTTGAAAGAGAATAGTATTCTTTCAATGAGGACTCCTCCCGGAACACGTCAAATTGACGGTGTGTCCGAACCGAGTAACCGAATTTTGTTGGACATGATAAGGTTAATCATGAGTCGCTCTGAGCTACCATTTCCTTCAAAGGATACTTATAAACAGTGCAATACTTATTTTGAATAAGGTTCCATAAAATCTGTTTGACAGACTTCATATTAGATATGAACAGGAAGAAACTGGGTTTCTCATTCCTGAAAATTTGGGAATGCTAGGCATATGTTTGGATGATACCAAATTAAAACCCAAATTGGATAAGTGCCAAATTTAGGTTATCCTAGGGATACCAAAATATAGTACTTATACAACTCACCTGAGAACAATTTAATTGTTGCTCACCATGCGGTTTTCCTAAGAGGAATACCTATATGCAGTGGTAAGTGGGAGGAAAGAAAACCTCGATAAAAATCATAGTAATATTGTTCTAGGCACCGATTCCTAATGGAACACATATAGTTCATCAAGAGGATGAAACTATACCATTGATCTTCGAATACACAAGAACCGCGTAAGTCGGAGAGAGTCAGAAAACAACCTGGGGTATGGGTTTCTGATCTCACCTCATAATGATGTTTATCTTATTGAGGTATATTTGAATTTAACCAATCAAATTATAGTTGATTATATAGTTAGACTATAGTAATCATTATATTTAATTGTACCCGAAATCGTTGATTGGATAGTTGGACTATTGAAATCAAGATTACTGAAAGATTAGCGTTTAGAACATAATCCTGGGAGAAAATGTTTTTAAACGGCTTTAAATTTCAGATTGGGAATAGAACCTCAGGATAGTCATGGGAACTGAGATGTTATTCTATTTGATAGAAAAACATCTCGGGCCTAAGCCCGGAGTTGAGCAAATAGTGGAGCATGAGTTTTGGAAGACTCATGGTGATGATAACTTTAGTGCTCAATCCTTTATGCTTACCGCAATGACTCTTTAATTTCGTTGTCAGATCTAAGGATTAGATCCTTATACCATGATGTTGAATTAAAGGATCTTCATAGATTTATTCTTAGATCTTAGAAGTACAAATTGCAAAAGAAGCTCTTTCGCTCACGTATGTCAGAGGGTACATCTGTCGAGTACTAGGTATCGCAGATGATTGCTGACATCGATCAGCTAGGTTAGCTGGGCATTACCTACGTGGCTGAGACTACCAAAGATTTGATCTTATAGTCTCTACCCGAAAGCTAGGGCAGATTCATTGTGAACCAAGAGTGAACTCTTGGAGATTTGATGGCTATGCTCTAGGAGGCAGAGCCAGAGCTTCTAAAATGGGCAAAGGCAAAATCATCAAAGTCTTCTGGGAAGACAAATGACATATCCCAAGATGTCTGCCTAAACTGTGGTAAACGGGGTCACTGGATATGTGACTGCCGTATGGACAAGGCAAACATGAAGGAAGTGAAGAGGGGGCAAGGCTCCGGCTTTAAGTACGTTTGTCATAAACATGTTCACTATTAGTTTCAAAATTAGATTTTGATACTAAGTATTGTACATAAATATGTACTGATGTGCAGAATCTGCTGATGAGTAAGAGACTGACTTCAGTTGAGATTTATCTGCGAGTCAAAAACGGGACGAGAGTCACTGTTTTAACCGTAGAATCCTAAGTTTAGGAACTACCTTTCGGATATGTACATAAATTAGGAAACTTTTAAAATTTACCTAGTTTGACTGGAAACATTATCTCTATATCTAAGTTTAATCTGTTGCGGATATACCTTTATATTCTAGAACACTAAAGTATTTTAATTTATAAAGATGATATTGAGATAAACACATTAGATGTGAATAACAGTATTTATATTTTGAATATAAACAAATCTCAAACGTATGACATGACAAACAAATAGCTCAAACTGAATTAATCAGATGAGACTTATTTGTGGCATTGTTGTTTGTGATGTTGGACAATTATGACCTATAGCGTCACTTTTGTACAGATCATGGTGTTGTTGTACAAATTAACTATGTGACAAAGGAGATTGCACTCTTATCATTTGTGGTTAGATCACCAAGATATATAAATGATAGGAGATCCTTATGATTTGTTCCTGGATTGAGAATGATATGAGACAGTATCAATCCACGAAGGATAAATCATTAAATATCCCTAGTAAGAGTATTATCGAGATTGGACATCGATAAATGCGTAAAAGACTAGTATTACACTTGTGCGGGTTGTGAGGGCATAACGGCATAGTTCTCATATGTTTGGGTATAGGATGCTCATGCAAGTGTAATAGGAGGTTGTGTTTTACCGATGGTACGGGAAACAGCTTCGCTCTGGATAGACCCCCTCGGAATTCCATTGGTAGTATGACTATGTGTCTATGGAAGTCCGAAATCAGGGTATGTGTATTTGGTCTTAACCTGAGACTTGCACCGCTAATGCTTGCGACAATCAATATACTTTGCTTGTGGTCGTCCAGGGCTTTAACCGGTTCTGTGTACGCCTCTGCTGGGTATATTGAGAATCTTAGTGTGTTGGGTGTGATGACAAGACTAAAGTGTCACTCCAGTCATATGGAGATTATGATCGCGTAGGGATATAAAACTGGTTCTCTAAAAAGGTTACAACCGTCGGGATAATATGACTTGGTCATGATTATCCGATAATAAGGAGACTAGTTGCTCGTCATCCAATATATGCTTCTTACGGGGCAGACACTGTACCAGCCCCAGGCCTTGCATGTGATCGTCCGATAATAGATCGAAATACGCAATACCACGTATACTACGCTGATATAGATCCTTATATTCCTGTAAGGATATTTCTGGAGAATTGGGTAGGCATGGCGCTTTGCTAGAAGCCAACCTTGTCTTGTAAATCGGTACAAGCGTAGTACTAGGTACTTACGTGTTCGGATAGTCTGACGACCGAATTTACTGCCAACATATCCGGGGATCTCATGGGTCGCTTCCCGAAGATTCACAGATGACGTATGACTCACACTTTTAATTAATTTGAGATTAATTAGATGAGAGAGAAAATTAATCTGGGATTAATTGAGGAGATATTTTATCTGGGATAAAATATTTATTAAGAGAGATAACGATTAATTTGGATTTAATCGATAAATTAATATATTTGATATATTAAACGAAATTGGATTTCGACGCAGATTGAAATTAGATTTTAATTCGGGCGAACGAGTTAATTTAGAATTAATTCGTTAGCGATGTGAATAGTGATTTCGCTAGGCTAAATCATTTAATTACGTCGCAACGGAAAATTCATTAATTTGGAATTAGCGAACCCGAACCCGAGATTGTTTGCTAGCGCATTCGCATTTTGAATTCGAGTGCGGCACCCAAGTCAAATCAAGCGTCAAATCGCTAGTCGCATCAAGCATCAAATCATTAGTCACTTTGAGTGATGTGACAACTTGTCACATTGATTTGATTGATTGACGTGAGTTGATGGAAGTTGATGGAAAGCATTTGATGGATTTGAAAGACATTTATCATTATTTTATTCATGATTTTTTGACTTTCAAATTAAGTGTATTAGATACACTTTTCTTCTAACAACTCACACAACTCTTCTCTCTCTCAATTCTTCTTCTATCTCACGCCCATGGAGGGGCTGTTCTTGTTCTTTTGGTTCTGGTTTCTGCCGAGAGTCAAGGAAGAAAAGGGAAGCAAAAAGTCGCGATTTTATGGCAAAATCGGGAGTGCTAGCACACTACGAAGTCATGCGAAGGTGATAGGGAAGTCCACCCATGAGCTTGGAATCGTTTGACGAAGCTTGGAGCTCAAAAACTTGATGATTGCCGAGCACACCATGGAGCAAAAACAGAAACTATCGTGAGCTGCAGTGAGCAGAAAAGGAAATTTTTGTTGCTTACCGCGTCTCTTAACCGATCGATGTGAGTATTCCGCAACTCCCTCGTATGTATTCACATGTATTTCTTGTTTTATATTCGATCCTTGGGGCCGTAGAAACTCCAACATGTGACACATTAACAAGACTCATATATCCACATTTTTGAAGTGTGGGTACTAGGACAGATTTGATTCAAATCAAATGAAGTCTACGAATCTAGTTTAATTAGGCAAAGTGCCTAAAACACCTTTTACTTGGTAAAAGTGCAAGTGCCACCGATATGTTAGCCCTCGTTCATAGTGACGTAAGTGGGACCATATCTAGCTAGGCTAGAGGTGGATATGAATAGTTCGTAACCTTTACGGATGTGGCATCGCGTTATAAACACAAGTCAGAAACTTTTAGAATTTCGATACGAAGTAGACAGACAGACCGGCTAAAGTATTAAACCGTCACGGTTAGACCGTAGTGGAAAATACTTAAGCAATAAGTTTCTCAATTACTTGAAAGAGTTTAGTATTCTTTCAATATAGACTCTTCCCGGAACACCTCATTTTGACGGTGTGTCCGAACAGAGAAACCGAACTTTGTTGGACATAGTTAGATTAATTATGAGTCACTCTGAGCTACCATTTTCCTTCTAATGATACGCATTAAACAGTGCAATACTTATTTTGAATAAGGTTCCATGAAAATCTGTTAGACAGACTTCATATTAGATATGACCAGGAAAGAAATCGGGTTTTCTCATTCCTGATTATTTGGGAATGCTAGGCATATGTTTGGATGATACCAAACTAGAACCCAAATCGGATAAGTGCCTAATTTGTAGGTTATCCTAGGGAAACAAAGTATAGTACTTATACAACTCACAAGAGAACAAAGTAATTGTTGCTCGCCATGCGGTTTTCCTAAGAGGAATACTTATATGCAATGGTCAGTGGGAGGAAAGTAAAACTCGATGAAAAATCGGAGTAATACTGTTCAAGGCACCGATTCCTTAATGGAACACAAACAGTTCATCAGGGATGAAACTGTACCACAATCTTCGAATACACAAGAACCGCGTAAGTCGGAGAGAGTCAGAAAATAACCTGGGAGGTATGGGTTTCCGATCTCACCTCATAAAGATGTCAATCTTATTGAGGGAGACAAATTGACTACGTATGAGGAAGTGATACAAGGTATCGACTCCCTATTATGGCAAAGTGCCATGATATCTGAAATAGATTCCATATATACCAACCAAGTTTGGACACTGGTTGATGTACCAGAAGGCATTGTGCCTATTGGTACTATATGAGTCTTCAAGGAAGACAAACATGGATGGCAACATACAAACGTACAAAGCTAGGCTTGTAGCGAAAAGGTATCGTTATCAACATTGTGTCGATTACGATGAAACCTTTTATCTGTTGCAATGATTAAATCCATTTGGATAATGCTTGCTAATGCTGCATGTTTCATTTATGAAATATGGTAGCTGAACGTCAAAATCGATTTCCTTAAACGGAAACCCTTGGAGGATGTTTACAACATCCTGACGATTTTGTCGTACCAAAACGAGCAAACAAGGTTTGCAAGTTAAATCAATCCATTTATGGATTGAAGCAAGCATTGCGTTCTTAGAACCAGCGTTTTGATGCAATCATAATGGTATATGATTTAATTCAAAACGAAAATGATTCTAGTGTATATAAGGAGGTTAGTGGGAGCGCACTGACAGTGAATGTCCTAAATAATGATGATATATCATTTCTTGGAAATGACATTCCCATAATACAATCGGTGAAGCTTGGCTTTCATAACATTCTCCATAGATTACTTGGGAGAGACAACCTTTATTCTAGGAATAAGGATCTCCTAGGATAGATCTAAAAGTTGTTGGCACTCTCCGAGAACTCGTACATTAAAAAGATGTACGTGACCTGGTGTCTCATACGCTTTGAGCATATGGAGTCACAATCAGGCCAATCCAAGTGATAGTCACTGGATTGATGTTAAGAACATCCTTACGTATCTTAGATAATCTAAGGATGCTTTCTTAGCTATGGAGAGGAGAACTTGAAGTGACTGGATTCACCGTTGCAAGTTTCCAAACCGACAAAGTTGACTGTAAGTCGTAATAAGGGTATTATATAGTTTGACTAACAGAATAGTGAGATGGAAATCTTCCAAGCAAGATATTGTTGCCGAATAAACAACAAAAGCGGAATATTGCTGCAGTTGAAGCAGCAATAGAAGCAATTTGAATCTATAATAATCCTAATTAGATTAGGTGTAGTTCTGTAAGCAGCTGAGCTAGGCTACAGCACAGGCTAAAGAATTAATGGTATCATCAACGATCCAGTACATACTTCAACTATTCATCTGATTCATTCGGATCATATATCGTGGCGATGTGATGATCGAATAAATAGCATCAGATGATAACTTTGTAAATCCGCTGACGAAAGCAGTTTCTCAGCAAAATTTGAGCGACTCATACATAGTTCAGGTGTAGGACACTTGAGTGATTGGCTATAGGCCAAGTGGGAGATTGTTGGACAATTATGACCAATAGCATCACTATTTATACAGAACATGGTGTTTTTATACAAATTAACTATGTGACAAAGGAAATTACTCTTTTATCATTTGTAATTGGATTACCAAGATACATAAATGATAAAAGTCCATATGATTAGTTCCAGATTAATAAGATATGAAACAATATTAATCCACTAAGGTTTAATCATTAAAATATCCCTAGTCGTAGTATTATCAAGACTGGACATCGATAATGCGGAATAGACTAGTATTGCACTTGTGCGCGTTGTAGGAACATAACGGCACAGTTCTCATATATTTAAGTATTGGATACTTATGCAAGTGTGATAGGAGGTTGTGTTTACCGATGGTACAGAAACAGTTTCGCTCTGGATAGACCCCTCGGAATTCCATTGGTAGTATGACTATGTGTCTATGGAAGTCCGAATCAGGGTAGGTGTATTTGGTCTTAACCTGAGACTTGCAACGCTAATACTTGCGACAATCAATATACTTTGGTTTTGGTCGTCCAGGGCTTTAACAGGTTCTTTGTACGCCTCTTCTGGGTATATTGAGAATCATAGTATATTGGGTGTGATGTCGAGATGGAAGTATCACTCAAGTCATATGGAGATGATAGTCACGTAGGATAAGGAACTGGTACTCTTGTATGCTGCAGCTATCGGGATAATATGACTAGGTCATGTTTATTCGATTATAGAGACTAGTTACCAGAGATCCGATATATGCTTCGTATGAGGAAGACACAATTCCAGTCCCAGGCCTAGCATGTGACATCCGATACTGGATCATAATACGCAATACTATGTATACTACGCCTGATATAGATTATATATTCCTTTAAGAATATTTCTGGAAAATTGGGTAGGCAATGTGTTTTGCTAGAAGCCAACCATGTCTTGTAAATCGGTAAAAATGTAGTACTAGGTACGTACGTGTTCGGATAGTCCGACGACCGGATTTACTGCCAACATATCCAGAGATCTCATGGGTCGCTTCCCGAAGATTCACCAATGACGTATGACTCGCACATAATTAATCTGTGATTAATTATAAGAGAGAGAAAAATAATTTAGGATTAATTACGGAGAATTTTATCTGGGATAAAATTCAATTTAAAGAGAGAGAACGATTAATTTGGAATTAATCGATAAAATAATATATTCGATATATTATACGAAATTATATTTCGACGCGGAATCAAAATTAGATTTTAATTCGGGCAAACGAGTTAATTTAGAATTAATTCGCTAGCAACGTGAATAGTAATTTTGCTAGGCATAGTTATTTAATTAAATTTGATTTAATTACGTCGCAACGGAAAATTCGTTTATTCGGAATTAGCGAACCCGAGCCCGGGAGTGTTTGCGGGCCCACTCGAATTTTGAATCAAGTGGGGGCCACAAGTCACATCACGCGTCACATCATTAGTCACTCAAGTGATGGAAGTCTTGTCACTTTTTGGTCATTGACATCTTGTCACTCTTTGATTGATGTGAATTGTGAAGGCATTAATGCCCTGTACCATTTTTTGGAAAATTACAAATGGTATATCTTTTATTTGATTTTTGAAATCAAAAAAGAGATATAACACAACTCTTCTCTCTTCTCTCCCTCACTCACGGCAAAGTGCCATTTTTCTCTCCTCTCTTGGCTTGGCCGAGAGTCCCACAAGGCTTAGGGAAATAATTTGTTGCAAATTTTTCCAAGTGCTAGCAAACTAAAGAGATCATTAAAAGGTGATAGGGAAACCCATCTATGAGCATGGAATCAACACTCAAAGCTTGGAGCTTGAAGATCCACACAATGAGGGCTTGGCCAAAACTCATGAAGAAATTTTTTTGTGTTCATCGCATCCAAAATCCGATCAAAGTGAGTATTTTCCGCTACTTTTACTTTGTTGTATTCGCACATTTCATTGCTTAATTGATATTGGTTTGACCTAGAAAACCCAACAGTTTTCACATCCGATAATATCTTTACATCATTCACAATGAGTAAAATATCATCGACGTATAAAACAAGAAAAACCACCTTTCCGTCAATGACACGCTTGTATACATAAGGCTCATCAACATTCTGGTCAAAATCATAAGACTTGATCGTGGAATCAAATCTTATGTTCTAAGATCGAGATGATTCCTTAAGTCCATAAATGGACCTTTGCAGCTTGCAAACCTTTTAATTTTGACCTTGGGCTATGAACCCCTCCAGTTGTACCATATAGATACACTCATCAAGATTGTCATTCAAGAATGTAGTCTTGATGTCCATTTGCCAAATCTCATAGTCATAATATGCGGTAATGGATAAAAAAAATACAGATGGATTTGAGCATGGCTACTAGCGAGAAAGTTTCCTTATAATCTACTCCCTCTTTCTGGGTGTAACCATTGGCCATTAACTTAGCCTTGAAGGTCTGAACCTTCCTATCTTTCTCTTGTAGATCCACTTGCAACCTATAGATTTTACCCTATCAGGTTGGTCTATAAGTTCCTAGACTGAGTTTGAGTACATAGACTTCATATCAAGGTTTATGGCTTTGAGTCATTCCTCTTTATCAGAATCATCTATTGCATTACGATAGGTCAATGAATCATCTACCTTGTCGCTGGAGGTGACAAATTGTGACTCTCCAACTCCTACATAGCAATCAGGTTGTCATACAACCCTCCAACTGCATTTAGGTGGTAAATCATTCTGACATACTTACATCTGACTCTCAGATGTCGAAGGTGATACATCTTTGTCAACTATTATTGACGATGACGTGTTGGTCTCGAACCAGAAAGTAACTCATCGAGTAACGCCTTACTATAAGGTTTGAAATCCCTCATATAGTCCTCTTCAAGAAACATAGTGTTTTTTGATATAAGCATTTTGTTATCTTCAGGGCTATAAAAGAATCCACCCATATTCTCCTTAGGATAGCCTACAAATAGGCACACCTGTGAACGTGGCTCCAACTTAGTTGTCTTATTATTCAGAACATGTGCTGGACACCCTCATATGCAGAAATGTCGTAAACTAGCTTTAAGACCAATCCACAACTCTAAGGAAGTGTTAGGAATAGACTTAGATGGAACTATATAAGAATATATATATATATTGATGTTTGCAATGCATACCCCTAGAATGAACCAGGTATTGAGCTATAACTAAACATAAATCTTATTATGTCTAGTATGGTCCGATTTCTCCTCTCTGCAACACTATTTTACTGTGGTGTTCCAGGTACTGTGAGCTAAGATATTATCCCATGTTTAACTAAGAATTCCTCAAAATCTCTATCAAGGTACTCTCCTCCACGATCCGATCATAGAGTTTTGATCGTCTTACCTAACTAGTTCTCAACCTCCGCACAATTTTCTTTGAACTTTTCAAAAGTATCTGACTTGTGCTGCATTAGGTAAATATACCCATATCTAGAATAATCGTCAATAAATGTGACGAAATATTCATAACCACCTCGACCTCTTAATTCATCGGTCCGTAAACGTCTGAATGTATTAGCTCAAATGGTTTATTGACTCTTATAACCTTTCTAGTAAAAGATCTATTGGTCATCTTTCCTTCTAGACAAGATTCGCAGACTGGTAATGTTCCAAGCTTTAACTGGTTTAAAGCTCCATTCTTTATCAACCTATCTATCCGGTCAAGGCTGATATGACCAAGTCTAAGGTGCCACAGATATATGTTGTTGTGATATTTTCTATCGTACCGTAAGTGTACGGTGTCAAGTTTTAGTAATGATAAGTAAAAGAGTGTCGAACCTACAAAGATTTATTCAACTCACACTAAGTACTATAATTAGTAAACCTAACTCTATTTAGAAGCAACTAAATTAGATTAAAAAATTGAATAAACAATGTAGTAAAACGTTGATAAAGATCATCTAAGAAGAGAGATTCTAGAGTCTGATTTCACCTAATTATCCCCTATGTATTTTTCTTGCCAATCAATTCTTATTCAGTTACATTGTTTATAAGCCAAGAACCCTAAATTATTCTAACTTACTCTCCCGATAGCCGAGTGAATATATTTTCAATTACAGACTTCGATATCCCTATAAAATCTTGTAATTAATAATTCATTACGCTTTGTGATTATTTGTTAATGACTTCAAATAGATTATAGATTCTCCAAACTCTATAATACTCATAGTTTATATTCTCTAGATATTATTCAAAATCCCTCTTTCCCGAGCGATAGATTCTAAACATGCATCATCTCAATTTGGGGCCAACAAACAAGAAGTATTAAACACAAGAGAATATAAAGAAACTGATTCAAAACTTTATAACAATTAAATTGCCAATCAACACATAGTTTCAAGCATATGTTACATCATCCTCTAGAATAATAGAGTTAGTTCATGACCAAATAATAAAACAATGAAAGCATGGTAATGAATCTAATATAAATCATTAGAGTTAAAGAAAGAAACTAGAAGATTAAACCTGAATCAAATCCTTTCCTCTTCAGACGTCATCGCTTTCGTCTCATCTTTTCTCTCTTCAATCTTCCTCTTTGGATCTCTCTAAAATATGTGTTTTGAACTCTTGAGTTGTGTATTAGCCTCTTTTTTTAAGGTTTTGGACGTAATGTTATATTTATAGGAAACCCTGGAATCCTGCTGCGCATATGCTACTACTTATTTTGAAGAGTCTGAATTTTTGCCGCAGCATCACGATGCTAGAAGTTAGCGTCACGGCGCCAAATCCTCGAGATAATTGTATTGAGTTATGCTAGGCGTCGTGACACTAGAAGTGGCGTCGTAATGCCACTTCTTTTCCCAGGATGTGTATTTTCAGCTTGTTTCCGCTTTTCCCGCGTACTTCCATTGCATCCATAAGTTCCCAAAACCCGTATAATTGCTCCATTTCCTGCTCTAATACTCTCTATCAATAAAACACTAAACAACTCCAAAATACATCAAATCACATGGAATCTAACAAAACAATAAGCCGATGATGCATGAATAAGTGTGTATAAATCACACTTATCATGTGTCATCGTGAGAAATCTTTTGCCGTTTTATTTTAGGTTTTTCAACTTTAAACATTTCAGTATTGAGTAGTGACCTATGTGTTAACAGTCTTAACACATGTAAATTATTTTTCGCGTTTCCTGTGCATATGGTTAATCCATTTCTACAAATAATAACCAAATTACTATTAAAAGAAATCGAAAAACCATCATCCAAAAGTTTGAAAATAGAAATCAATTTTTTGCGAAAACCAGGAATGAATAACATATAGTCCAAATTTAAATAACTATTATTCAAAAAATTTAAACTAGAAACTCCCACTCCTATTACTGAAACGACATCCATTGTCCTGACCCTCATGGTGTAGTCACCTTCAGCACGGTCCCTCCATGAGTGAAGTAGTTGCAAAGAAGAACAAACATGGTTAGTGGCTCCAGAATCAACAATCCATGCAGATTTATCATCCTCTACTAAGAGAGATTCGATAATAAGTAAATCGTATTTACCTGTAGCCTTCTTCTTTTTCAGCTCAGCTAGGTATTTAGGACAGTTCCTTTTCCAATGCCCGTCATTGTCGCAATGGAAACATTTTCCCTTGGGCTTGGAGCCTTTCTTGTTCTTCTTCTTTATAGGCTTAGCCTTAACCTTCCCAATGCCGATCTTCTTGTTCTTGGCAGATCTAGAAGATTCGGTAATATTTTCCTCAACACTAGGCTTACGAGGATCCACAAGCATGGACTCGTAATGGTTGAGCTCATTAAGTAGCTGAGTCAAAGTAAAAGACAACTTGTTCATAACATTATTGCTTTTAAACTGTAGGAAAGATTTGAAATTTTACAAAATTTATAAAGAATAGCTTTATGTCCTTACATCCCAAAACCAAAACCAACGTAAAATAAAAGCCGGAAAAACTAATGAATAATTATTATTGATTCATGTGATGAATGGATTTTGACATTGGCCATAAATTTTTCCCGTTCTTATTTTACGTTGGTTTTGGTTGTGCCTACTCATATAAATAAATAAATAAATAAAACTAACTGTAAATGAAAAGAGAAGGGTTAGAAAACTTTTCAACCTCGCTCTGGATGTCAATTGTAGGAACCACTTTCCTAGAGCAGCGGAAACACGTTAGTCACCCGGGATCGGACTAGAAAACTTTTTCTGCCCTTCTCTCCTTAAGGCTGAATCTGACCAGCTCTCATACTGAAATATTTTTTTGTTTTTAACAAAATTTCAGCTCCGGAACAGCCCCTCAACAGCTGTGTAAATCTGGATTGTTTTGGACCCAAATGCGCCCAACGCACTGCCCAAATAAACCCTTGTTTGCATCAATTTCCACTGAGTTTCAGGTCTGATTTTTCAGTTAAAATCAGTCCCAACACATTCCTAAAACACCTGTATATGTTACCCAAAATTTTGGATCAAATGGAATTCGAACCGAGCCCCGTTACAAATTTTTGTGTGCGGTAGTGAGCAGAAAATTGCTCACTGCCGTGTGTTGTATTAAATGGAGAAAATGGTGAGATTTAGTTCGACACCAAATAGCCTTCTATGCTATATCTCATTACAAACAGAAAATATGGTGGGCTATCCTCACAAACAAATCTCGAAACTCGTTAGATATTAAATGTCACACTAGGTATTTTTGTTTTTGGTTTTCTTTTGTTCTTCTTTTCTTTTCTCAACAATTGAGAGAATTGTAAGAGCAAGAGAGATGGTGGCTAGGGTTGAAATGAGAGGCTTAGGCAAAAAGAAAAACATATTTTTCTTTTTATACCTAGGATTATTAATTTCCAAAATCATATAAACCACTTACCTCTCCCCTAGGTAATAATCGGCCATGCTAGGTTTTTTCCCACAAATTTTGTAACATATCATTTACTTTCCATAAAGACAAAGATGTTACAAAATAAACATATTCTCACCTTTTAGAAAATGTGTAACTACCAAAACAAATCCAAGAGTTTCCAAAACTCATATTTGGAAATTCCAAATTTAACCTTTATTAAATTATATATAATATAATTTAATAACTTATAATAAACAATCATCTCAAAATCAGTTATTATAAAAACCATATATTAAAATTTAATATATAATCTCAAGTGTGACAAAATAATATTATTAATCATATTAATAATAGATATTATACATATGTGAGTATATAATTGGACTTATATTTA
This sequence comes from Zanthoxylum bungeanum, assembly GCA_019454045.1. Classification (NCBI taxonomy): domain Eukaryota; kingdom Viridiplantae; phylum Streptophyta; class Magnoliopsida; order Sapindales; family Rutaceae; genus Zanthoxylum; species Zanthoxylum bungeanum. Next base: position 4,389 of record SKCR01017476.1, on the reverse strand, counting down.
ATCTGCTACAATATATCGAGCTACCATGGGGACCAAATTGACCTACGGTTCTGAGCTCCAATAATCCCGGAATATTAATTAAAATCTTAATTAATTATTCTGAATTATTAACTTGTCATTCCACTAAAAATTCAAAGCTGCACTTTCGTTGCCGCAGATAGATAAATTAAGTGAAACTACGTCGATGTCCATCGATATAGTCATTACATACGGATTGGCCCTTCACGAGTATCTCATAATTAGAGCCGAGTTATAATGTATGTTACACCCCTCTAATTATTTTTACCTTAAGTACCATTGATTCTCTAATGAATGATTTATTCATAACTATTATGAATGTTAATCTTTTTATTCGTAATAGAAAGACTCGAGCGCTCTAACTATTCAAGTACCAAATCAACTCTTCAGGAAGATACTCATCTAATTCTCGCAAGAAGGAGTGAACTCCATATCTTTGTAAAATATCCACAGCTACATACCAAACTATACCCCCAAATTACGTAGTTATTGGTCGAGATTACTACACCAACCTCACCTTTGTAAATCAAAGGACATAGCTTGCCATGCAGGAGTTCGTAGTACACTCAGGATTAAGATCAATCCATATATAACCATCTAGTAGATCGAAATGTGTTTCTTTATTTAACAGATATTATAAGAAACTATTTTCTATCTGGGTCCAGTCCAATATGATCACATCATATAAGGTGCCTTCATTCTCATGTCTCCACATAGACGATCTCGGATCAATGTCGCCTTCCAAATATAGAATGGACAGCGGCTATAGATAAACCATAAATAAAGTACCCTCTTTGTTTGCTCTCTATGGACTATTTTATATTACTAACTTCATACTTAAATCCTCTTGTGTATGACACCCATACACTAAGTCAGGAGGTACATGAGTAATCTAGGGTAAACAATATAATTTACAATAAGTGATATTAAACAAACACTTTCAAAAATGAATAATGCATTATTTTATTTCATAAAGTATAATTTTGTTTACATTACATGAAGCTCTAGAGCATGTATCCCAACATCATGTCCAACATGAACATATATAACTCAATTACAAGCATATTATGTTTATGCTTCTAAAGCATCTATACACAATTCATTAGTCTAATTTAAACTTCAAGTTATGTTATTATATATCAAATACATAATTTACCACTATATGTCTCACTAATGGTAACTCACTAATGAAAAACATAGTTTTGGAGAAGTTCAAACTTACCTAGCAAGCTTGATTCCAAGATCCAATATTCTTCTTCTTGTTGAAATGTTATGGAGAACTTCCAAAACTTCTATAAACACTTCTTTTACTTGGGCTAATATCTCTAATTCTTGCTTGTTTATAGCTTTTTCAAGCTTGATTAAAACCTTGCTCAAGCTTGCCTTTTATAGCAAACCTTATGCAATTTTTAACTAATAAAAATCATAATTAAATATTTGGTAGGCTTAATCCAATATGTATAATTAGGTGTGACTAATCACCATTATCTACTACTTTGATTTAATCCAATTAAATCAAGACAAATTTTAATGGATTAGTTCAATGTCTAGCACTTTGATTTAATCCAATTAAATCAAGCCAAATACACATATTATTACATATTTATAATTACCAAAATATCCTCCAATGGTAGAGATATTTATGAAATAATAATAACTCTTGTGTGATTTTGGATTAATCCAATTGGGTCAAAGAAAAAAATCAATATTATCCAATAATACTTAATTATTTTAGTTGATAATTATAATATCAAATATTATTTATTATCAAAAATTATCGGCTACCCAAGTTCTCAACGAGTACACTTCATATTATAAGTCTCTCTAAGTCCAGACACGTTCGTCATATAAGCCTAGCTTATATGTACACAATTCGGCTACCTCCGAATTCGCGAAGAACATTAATGATATTTCTGAACTATACAAGTCGAGGTCATCACATATGTTTAACAATCTCTTCGCCATAGGTGATTCGAATTGTGCTTAGGCAATATAGATTACACCGTCAAGTTTCCAAGCGCACATCTCATATCGACATGTCCACAATTCTTTACAACTAATCAGAAACTATTTCTGATAATGTGATCCACACTAGGTGATCAACTTTGGCGAAATTCTTAAGAATAATGACTTACTCACATGGATACATAAACCGCTTATGGTACACATACGGGCCGATAGATCTTATCCTAATACAACTTAATTAACGAGTGTATTGGTCCACACCCAACGTACATCTAGCGATCAGACCATGATAGGTCTCTGACATATATGGCATCTAAGTGTGGAGGATCACACATAAAATCAATGATATCCTATAGTCAAATGATCATATATGCTACTCGACTCGAGGAGATTCCTATTGACGATGGTGTGTACTTCCAACTAATAGGAATCACTTGTGAGTCATTCAGTATTCACTCCAACGAATACCCACATGTTTATACGAGCTTCCAAAGCTCATTGTACATTGGGTTAAACCATTGGAACTCCAATTCCAATATACGACGTGTGATAGTCTTCTAAGTTATAGAAATTTGACCGTATTTCCAAAACCAACGACTATGGATATTTACTTAAAGAATAGTTTATAATAGTAATACTATCCCAATGTCGGACCACCCAGTGTCCAATATTACTATATGATTATTTTAAGGTCGATGTCATTCTTAGCATATTTATATATCTATCAAATATGCATAATGACATTACCATCAATAAGATTTGAAATGAAAATATAGTTATTTTATTAATAAATAATATAATATAATGTACAATATATTATTCGCATTGGCGCTCCAAGCACCAACTCCAACACCATAGCCTGGTGAATCTACTGTATGTAGTAGACATTGTGGGACACAAGAACTGGGCGACGCATGCTGTCCCGGGCTCGCGGCCCGGTTGGGAGTACGGAGTAGCCCGTGGGGGACTAAACCGGAGAATAATGGAGTCGCCACCCGGTGTGAACCGGGACAAAGATTTAAGGCCGCACTCACCCCTCGCAAGGGAAGACCTCAAACCGTTGGGTTCGGAATGGTCCCTTACTTATGCCACTTGTAATAAAATGATTTGTGCAATAATCTAACCAAGCCTAAGACACATATTTCCAAGGATAATTATGCTTCTAAGTTCACATGCATGAAAGTAATCATCACAACAGAAAACATGCAATAGCACACGACAATCTCATGAACATGCTTCGATCATATAATGCGGAAAACAAAGAACAACCTAAACATAATGCAAATTCCAAACGCAAAACAAAACGATTAATCATGCTTGAAAATAAACAACTAAATAGGCTAAATCATGCCTAAGAACCAAGTAACATACTAATGACCTAATCATGCTTGAATATCATCTCATGAACACATCAGACAGATAGACGCAGGGACACAAATAATATGATTGATTACATGATATAAGAGAAATCCCCTAAGAAACAATTATACATGACATGTGATGAAAATGACTCAATTCAGTGTATTCGCGTTCGTGCGGCGTTCGTATATGCGTTCGAACGGTAAACAGAAGGTTCGCGTTCGTATAGCATTTGATAACGCGTTCGAACGGGACCAGACAAAAAACATGCGTTCGTGCGGCGTTCCGGAACGCGTTCGAACGAGGTTACAGCAGTGACCTCCAAAATGCAGTAAACAACATGACATATACATGAACGGATGAATAGATGACATCTAACAAATAATAACGGGCTAAAAGCGCGGCAAAGTATCGTGGTAAAGGATTTTAACCTCTCAAAATAGAGGACTTTTAATCGCACTTACTAAGCCCATGCGCAATCAACACAATACATATATAAAAAGTAAAGACAATGATATCGGACTTCGTATACCCGATTGAACACATCTTATATTCAACCGAATATTCATCAACCGGCGCGGCAAAGCATCGTGGTAAAGGGTTTTAACCCCTCAAAATAGGGGACCTTTAATCCAACTTACTAAGCCCATGCGCTCGATCACATCATGCATATAAAAAATAAAGACAATAATATCGGCTTCGTATACCCGATTGAACACATCTTACATTCAACCGAATATACATCAATCGGTGCGGCAAAGCATCGTGGTAAATGATTTTAACCCCTCAAAATAGGGGACCTTTAATCCAACTTACTAAGCCCATGCGCTCGACCACATCATTACATAAACAAATAACATGTGGAAATCAAGTAGCGAATAATAAACAAATCAAAGCGACATAAAATGAAATATGCGCCGTTTACTCAAGTGGTACGTGGAGTTGTATCCCGAGTACAGATTATACTACCGTCCATTCGGAATCGGCTATGAAATTTATGTCCGAGTTTCCATCCTATATACCACGAGAGGCGACACACTTTTCATT
>SKCR01017475.1:0-51403 GCA_019454045.1 Zanthoxylum bungeanum | reverse complement strand
TTCGTGTCGAAACTCTAAAGTTTCCGATCTGTGTTCTTCAAAAGAAACACATACCACACACGTGATGTCACATCCGTTAAGGGCCACGAAAATAGTCATGTTCATATCTAGCCCAGCTAGATATGGGCCCACTTAATTCATCATGAATAGGGCTAACAATCGGTGGCCCTTTTACTATTACCAAGTAAAAATATTAGATTATTAGGTATCTTACCTAATAAACTAGATTCGCAGACCTTATTTGAATAGTCAAATCAGTCCTAGTACCCACTCTTAAAAAGGTGTGGATATACGAATCTTGTTTATTGTGTCCTAGACAACAATGCCACAAATAAGTCTCTATTGGTCAAATCAATTTGAGCTATTTATTTGTCATTTTATATGTTTGAGATTTTTCTTTTATTCAAAATATAAATTCTGTTATTACATCCAATGTATTATCTCAGTATCATCTTTATATAATGAAACACTTTAGTGTTCTAGAATATAAAGGTTTTATCCGCAATGGATAAACACTGATATAGAGATAATGTCTCTAGTTAAACTAGTTACATTATGACAGTTCCTAATTTAAATACATACCACAAAGGGTAGTTTCTAAACTTAGGTATCTACGGTCGAAACAGCGACTTTCGTCCCCGTTTCCGATTCGCAGAGAAATCTCGGCTTGAAGTCAGTATTTTGCTCATAGCGGATTCTGAACATCAATACATATATTTTATGTACCACCTAAGTATTTAAAATTCAATTTCAATACTAGTAGTGAACATAACTTTGACAAATATTTTAGAGTTAGAGCCTCGCCCTTTCTTTAATTCCTTCGTGTCTTCCATATCCAAATGGTAGTCACTTTGGGATATGTCAATTATCTTTTCAATATTTCACAAACCTTTGGGAAAGCCTTGGGTTTCGGAATATCGAAACGATGTGCACCTTGTGCTACATGCCCAATTGCAAACTTTGACTTTTCTCCACTAGAATAGTCAATTAATTCTCCAAGAATTATTAATTGCAATTTTATACTTTTAAATCTAAAGATAGATTTATTGTAAGTATATTAATTAAGCACTAAAGTCTCATCACATAAATCTTCCAAAGACTTTATGCTCTACTATTTGCTTAATTATGGGCTTAGTAATAATAAGTTATTTTATCAAATAAATTAACCTATATTAATTCCCATTGAAAATTAAATCATTTAAAAAATTTAATCCAAGGATTATATATTTTAAATATTCAACCTTTTCAATTCTTTTACTTGATTTTAATAGTCCAACTATTTAATCAAATTTATTAAGGTACTATTTATTATAATGATTACAATAATCCAATTATTTAATCAACTATAATTTTAATATGATTACTATATCCCATTATAAAATCAACTATCATTTTAATTCAATTATATTGATTACTATAATCCAATTAATAAAATCAACTTTATATTGAATGAGTTTGTATATAGTCCAACTATATATATTTTTAAAACACCATAAAATATTAGTCCGACTAATACTTTTGATTAATATGACGAGTAAATAAAAGGAGCGTGTTAGCGAGTATTCGAACGAATGTTGCAAATTCAATACTTGCCTCCCACTATTTTTCGTCGAGCCTCTAACCCTCTGTGGAGTACTCGGGAAACCGTGTTTCCTAGTGGGCTAGGATCCTATTAAATAACACACAACCTTGACTTTGGCCAATAAAAGCTGTATGCTATTTAACTAGGTAGATCTCACAGATCAATTGGGATCCAATCCAATTCCTAGATCCGGTTAGGTGGACATCCAAGTCCGAACATATGTATAATGTCAATGTATCCATTACATTTTCCTAACCCTATCCTCCGAATCATCTAGGCCTTGGCTTTGGCCAAAACAAACCTAATGATTCCAGTTAAGCGGGACCCATTGACGAGGAAAGTTTCGTAATCAATGTCATTGGACAAAAAGTGATCTTGACTTTGGCCAATAAAAATCACGATTTGGACAAGACACCGATATGCAACAAAACACTCATGATTCAAGTACATCCTTGATTGACAAAGGTCTTGACTTTGGTCAAAAACAAACCATGCCAACTTCGGATCTTGAACAAGAATCATTCAATGGAAGGATATTTGTTTAATATAGATTGAGGGATTTTCGCGTGCAAATTGGCTACCAATTAATTATCTTTGTTAAGTCTCATCATCATCATCATACACCCTAAACATGCATTCTAAATACAATAAAAGCGAGTATGAAATAAAATAATAATGATATGCGGATGGATACTTACACATTCCTAGATCAAATCTCTCCCTTTCTCACTCAAGCTAGCACTTGTACTCTTCTACCCGTTACACTACACTTCTAAAGAAACCTCATATACATAGATGGGATAGGGAGAAGAGAATACAAAGAGAAAGAAGGTGATAAGGCTGGACAGGCAGGTCCAATTTAATAAATCGAATTTATTACAACAATTTCTAAAATTGCCCACCCATCTAATATCCATCCGATATGCATTATTCATTCAACACAACACGTATTCACACACATAAGCATGCTATCAATCAATCTAATCAATTAATTAATCTGATAATTAAGTGATCATCCAATGTCAAACAAACGATTTGATTTTGTTCGAGTCAAACTCGTTTTGCGAATAAGTACTTAAAGTACGAATTCATGAATGAATTAAACTAAATACATAATTAAATCCAATTTACATGTATTTAATACTAATTCACTATTCAATTCCAAATTAAATATTGCACTTTATATTAATAAACCTTTTACGATTTAAATTCCAAATTCAATCGCGTCGGGACTCAAAGTCCGATAATAACGTCCAACGTCAATTTAATTTAAGTCTAATGGGCTCAATTAATTTTTTTAGGCATGGGCTTCGGCAACCAAAGCCCAATAGTGGAATCACCCAAAATGCCTTAGAAATCATTTCGGCCCATTAGGCCCAATTAAACATTAAAGGTTCATTAGTCGCATTTGGGCTTTATGGTTAAGGTTTTGGGCCCAATTGGATCCAATCCATTTGGCCTAAACCAAACTTGATAAATCAAGCCCAAAAGGCCCAATTACAACAATTCAAGCCCAAAATCCAATTAAGCCTAAATAATTAAATTACACTAATCCAATTACGCAATTTAATTACCTAAAGTGCATTACGATGATTAATAACCTAAATTGATATTTCCGAAGCACCAAATTAGTCCAATTAATCATGCTTAATTCATTATTACATGTCAAACACACATAATGAAAAATCAAACCCATAAACATGCTTCAATGCTCTCGGCCAAGGAAGGTAATTTTGTCCGATTTGAATTCAATCCGATTAATTACACAATCGACAACAATTAACTTCCCGAATGATTTCATACACATTGATGTCACAAAATCAAAATCACCAAGACATTAGGGCATATACACCAATTCGGCCAAGGTAAGATTTTTGGGATTTTTGTTCAACTCAAAATTCAATCAAATTGACTTCAAATTAACATCATCCTTTATCATTATAACTCATCCAATGAGTTAAAATGAAAAATTCCAAGAACTCCCAAAAACCAACACACATTCGGTCAAGGTGAATAAATTGGGGAAAATTATTCAAATCAATTTCTACAAATTTGTCCAACCAAAATGCAATTAAACATGTTATAAGCATACTCAAACAATCAATTTATTCAAATCATGCTCAACAAACATTTACCCAATTTTAAGCCCTACATTTTTCATGCTTGCAACATAAGCTCTTGATGCCATTGTTGGTTTATTCTAAGGTCCCAAGATCAAATCAAGACATGAAATAATGCGTGAATACACCAATGAAGATAGCGGAATACTTACATTGGTTGGTTGAGTCGAATCGAAGACGAATGAAGCCATTTTCTTCACTGCCTTTCACGCCACTGGTGGCAGTCCACTGCCCTGCCAAAACAGAATTTGAGATGAGAAACGCAGCTCCTAGCTACGTCGGATGGATCCCGTCTCATGGTCGAACCTCCCTACCGCCTTCGCAAGACTTGTAAGTGTGCTAGCACTTGAATTTTCACCATGAAAACCCACTCTAGCTTCCCTCAAAGTCACGGTTTTTGTGATGAAAAACAGTGAGCATGTGCCCATTTGGGCGTGAGAGAGATGAGAGAATTCTTTGTTATTTTGTTACAAAAAATCAATTTATATTTATGCCATAATATTTATTAAATTAATAATAAACTTATGACACAAAACATGCAATGGCTTAGAGTGTCAAACACTCAAACTCCATGCAAAACCATTGAGTGTATTGTACACTATCACCATGCAATGCATTAGAATTAAATAATGCATAAAATGACATGTGTCATGTGGGCCCCACACGTTTCCAAATGAAAGTGGGCCCACGTGCACTCACACGTTCGGGTTCGATATTTCTGAAATACCGAAATTACGTCGCGACGTTAATTAAATCGAATTTAAATAAATAATTACGCCTAGCGAAATTATTATTTACGTCGCTAACGAATTAATTCTAAATTAACTCGTTTGCCCGAATTAAAATCTAATTTTAATTCCGCGTCGAAATCTAATTTCGTTTAATATATCGAATATATTAATTTTCCGATTAATTCCAAATTAATCGTTATCTCTCTTTAGACGATATTTTATCCTAGATAAAATATCTCCGTAATTAATCCTAGATTAATTTCTCTCCTTCTATATAATCCCAGATTATCAAGAGTGCAAGTTGTGCGTCATCGGTGGATTATCGGGAAGCGACCCATGAGATCTCCGGATAAGTTGGCAGTAAATACGGTCGTCGGAGTATCCGAATCACGTACGTACCAAGTACTACGTTCTACCGATTTACGAGACAAGGTCGACTCCTAGCAAAGCACCAAGTCTACCCAATTCTCCGGACATATCCTCTAAGAATATCAAAGATCTGTATCAAGCGTAGTATACTAATGTATTGTGCATATCGGCCCAGTATCGGACAGTCACGTGCTAGGGCTGGGGCTGGATAAGTGTCTGCCCGGTCCGAAGCACATATCGGATGTCTGGTAACTAGTCTCTATAATCGGATATTCATGACCTGGTCATAATATCACGATTGGATGCGCATCACTTAAGAGCACTAATACCGTATCCTGTGTGACATCATCTCCACTATGACTGGAGTGATACTTCCGTCTCGACATCACATCCAATACACTACGATTCCTGATAAACCCAGAAGAGGTGAACACAGAACCAGTTAAGATCCCCCAACCACAAAAAACCAAAGTTTACCGATTGTCGTAAGTATTAGCGATGTAAGTCTCAGGTTAAGACTATACACACTACCTTGATTTCGGCTCCCATAGACACCTAGTCATAATACCAATGGGATTCCGAAGGGTCTATCCAGAGCGAAGCTGTTTCCCGTACCATCGTGAAACACGACCTCCTATCGCACTTGCACAAGTATCCAATACTTATATATATGAGAACTATGCCGTTGTGCCCTCACAACGCGCACAAGTGCAATACTAGCCTATTCCGCATTATCGATGTCCAGTCTCGATAATACTACGGCTAGGGATATTTAATGATTAATCCTTCGTGGACTGATACTGTCTCATATCATCTCAATCCAGGAACTAATCATAGGGACCTCTCTTCATTTATATATCTATGGTGATCTAATCACAAATGACGAGAGTGCAATTTCCTTGTTACATAGTTAATTTGCTACAGCAACACAATGATCTGTGCAAATAGTGACGCTATGGGTCATATTATCCAACAGAATGATTCTCTCTCAAGATCCAAGATTGGCACTAGTTTGTTGGCCAAAGTCAAGACCTTTGTCCATCGCGGATGTGTTTGAATCATGAAGGCTTTGTTCCATATCACATGTCTTGTCCAAGTTGTGATTTGTTGGCCAAAGTCAAGATCACTTCTTTTCCATCGACATCGATTACGAAGCTTTCCAAGGTCAATGGGTCACACTTAACTTGAATCATTAAGCTTGTTGTGCCAAAGCCAAGGCTTAGTTGATTCAGAGGAAAAAGGTTAGGAAAATATATTGGATATATTGGCATATATATCACATATATGTTTCGGACTTGGAGGTCCACCTACTGGATCTAGGAATTGGAAGAGATACAATTGATCTTAGAGATCTACCTAGTTAAGTTTCATACAACTTGTTGGCCAAAGTCAAGGTTGTGGTCTATTTAAAGGGATCCTAGCCCACTAGGAAACTAGGTTTCCCGAGTACTCCACAGAGGGTTAAAGGCTCGCTGAAAAATAGTGGGAGACAAGTATTAAATTTGCAATTTCGTTTAGATACTTGCCAAAACACCCTCATTTCATTCTTTGTCATTATTTAAATATATATTAGTTGGACTAATATTTAATTGTTTTTTTAATTAAACAGTTGGACTGTATTCAAACTACTTCATTTATAGTTGATTATATAATTGGATTATAGTAATCAATATTTTTGAATTTAATCAATCAAATTATAGTTGATTATATAGTTAGACTATAATAATCATTATATTCAATTGTACCCGAAATCGTTGATTAGATAGTTGGACTATTGGAATCAAGATTACTGAGAGATTAGCGTTTAAAATATAATCCTATGTGAAAATGTATTTAAGCGGCTTCAATTTTCAAATTGGGAATAAAACCTCAGGATAGTCCTGGGAACCGAGAAGTTACTTTATTTGATAAAATGACGTCTCGGGCCTAAGCCCGGAGTTGAGCAAATAGTAGAACATGATCTTTGGAAGATTCATGTGATGATAATTTTAGTGCTCAATATGTTATGCTTGCCGCAAAGACTCCTTAATTTCTTCGTCAGAACTAAGGATTAGATCTTTATAGTATGATATTGAAATTGAAGGATCTTCATAGATCTATACTTAGATCTTAGAAGTACTAATTGCAATAGAAAACTCTTGGAGAGTTAATGGCTATGCTCAAGGAGACAGAGCCAGAGTTTGTAAAAGGGCAAGAAGCACAAGGCGCATCTTACTTCAACAACCCAGAAGGCCAAGGCTTGGCCGAAGGCTTCTAGGGTGTGGAAAAGGGCAAAGGTAAAAATCGTCACAGTCTTCTAGGAAGACAAAGGACATATCCCAAGATGTCTGCCTAAATTTTGGCAAATGGGGTCAGTGGAAGCGTGACTGCCGTATCGACAAGGCATACATAAAGGAAGTGAAGACGGGCAAGGCTCCGACTTCAGGTATGTTTGTTATAAACATATCCACTACCAGTTTTAAAATTTGATTTTAGATACTGGATGTGGTACATAAATATATGCACTGATGTACAGGATTTACTGATAAGCAGGACACTGGCTTCAGATGAGATTGACTTGCGAGTCGAAAATGGGACGAGAGTCGCTGTTTTAACCGTAGAAACCTAAGTTTAGGAACTACCCTTTGGGTATGTACCTAAATTAGGAAACTGTTAAAATATACCTAGTTTGACTAGAAACATTATCTCTATATCTAAGTTTAACCTGTTGCGAGTATACCTTTATATTCTAGAACGCTAAGTGTTTTATGTTATAAAGATGATATTGAGATAAGCACATTAGATGTGAATATTTATATTTAAAATATAAATGATACTCAAACGTATATCATGACAAACAAATAGCTCGAACTGAATTAATCAATTGAGACTTATTGGTGGCATTGTTGTCTGGGACACATTAACAAGGCTCATATATCCACACTTTCGAAGAGTGGATACTAGGACGGATTTGATTCTAATTCAAATGATGTCTACGAATCTAGTTTATTAGGCAAAGTGCCTAAAACACCTTTTACTTGGTAAAAGTGCCAGTGCCACCGATCTGTTGGCCCTCGTTCATAGTGACGTAAGTGGGCCAATGTCTAGCTAGGCTAGAGTTGGATATGAATACTTTGTAACCTTTACGGATGTGGCATCACGTTACGGTTATGTGTATCTTATAAAACACAAGTCAGAAACTTTTGAGTAATTCAAAGAGTTTCGACACGAAGTATAAAACAGATCGGTAAAAGTATTAAGACATTACGGTTGGACTGTAGTGGAAAATACTTGACAATAAGTTTCTCAATTACTTGAAAGAGTAGAGTATTCTTGGACTCCTCCCGGAACACCACAATTTGATGGTGTGTCCGAACAAATAAACCGAATTTTGTTGGACATGATAAGGTTAATTATGAGTCGCTCTGAGCTACCATTTTCCTTCAAGGGATACGCATTAAACAGTGCAATACTTATTTTGAATAAGGTTCCATAATAATCCGTTAAATAGACTTCATATTAGATATGAACAGGAAAGAAACTGGTTTTTCTCATTCCTGAATATTTGGGAATGCTAGGCATGTGTTTGGATGATACCAAACTAAAACCCAAATCGGATAAGTGCCTAATTTATGGGTTATCCTAGGGAAAGCAAAGTATAGTACTTATACAACTCACAAGAGAACAATTTAATTGTTGCTCTCCATGCAGTTTTCCTAAGAGGGATACCTATATGCAGTGGTAAGTGGGAGGAAAGTAAAACTCGATGATAATCAGAGTAATACTGTTTCAGGCACCGATTCTTTAACGGAACACAAACAGTTCATCAGGGATGAAACTGTACCATAATCTTCAAATATACAAGGACCGCGTAAGTCAGAGAGAGTAAGAAAACAACTTGGGAGGTATGGGTTTCTGATCTCACCTCATGAAGATGTCAATCTTATTGAGAAAAACGAACCAGCTATGTATGAGGAAGTGATATAAGGTATCGACTCCTTTCATGGCAAAATGTCATGAAGTCCGAAATGGATTCCATGTATATCAACCAAGTTTGGACGCTGGTTGTTGTACCAGAAGGCGTTGTGCCTAATGGTACTATATGTGTCTTCTAGGAAGACAAACATGGATAGTAACATACAAACGTACAAAGCTAGGCTTATAGCGAAAAGGTATCGTTATCAACATTGTGTAGATTATGATGAAACCTTTTACTCGTTGCCATGATTAAATCCATTCGGATAATGCTTGCTTATGCTGCATGTTTCATTTATGAAATATGACAGCTGAACGTCAAAACCGTTTTCCTTAACGGAAACCTTTTGGAGGATGTTTATCAACATCCTGACGGTTTTGTCATATCAAAACAAGCAACAAGGTTTGCAAGTTATGGATTGAAGCAAGCATTAAGTTCTTGGAATCAGCATTTTGATGTAATCATAATGGTATGTGATTTAATTCAAAACGAAAATGATTCTTGTGTATATAAGGAGGTTAGTGGGAGCGCAATAACAATCATTGTCCTATATATTGATGACATATCATTTCTTGGAAATGAAATTCCCATAATACAATCGGTGAAAGCTTGGCTTTCATGAAAATTCTCCGTAGACAACTTGGAGAAATAACCTTTATTCTAGGAATAAGGATCTACTGGGATAGATCTAAAAGTTGTTGGCACTCTCTGAGAACTCGTACATTTTGAAATGTACGTGACCTGGTGTCTCATATGCTTTGAGCATTTAGAGTCACAAACGGGCCGATCCAGGTGATGGTCACTGGATTGATGTTAAGAACATCCTTAAGTATCTTAGATGAACTAAGGATGATTTCTTAAACTATGGAGAATGAGAACTTAAAGTGACTGGGTTCACCGTTGTAAGTTTCCAAACCGATAAATACGACTATAAGTCGTTATAAGGGTACTATATAGTTTGAATAACGAAATAGTGAGCTGGAAATCTTCCAAGCAAGAAACTGTTACCGAATAAACAATAAAAGCAGAAAATTGCTGCAGCTGAGGCAGCAAAAGAAGCAAATTTGGATATGTAAGATTCCTAATTAGATTAGGAGTAGTTCTGTTAGTAACTGAGCTAGGCTACATCACAGGCTAAAGAATTAATGGTCTCATCAACGATTCAAGTATATACTTCAACTATTTCATCTGATTTGTCGGATCATACATCGTGGCGATGTGATGATCGAATAAATCGCATCAGATGATAACCTTGCAAATCCACTGACGAAAACTATTTCTTAGCAGAAGTTTGAGCAACCCGTGCATAGTTCAGGTGTAGAACACTTGAGTGATTGGCTATAGGCCAAGTGGGAGATTGTTGGACAATTATGACCCATAGCATCAATATTGTACAGAACATGGTGTTGTTGTACAAATTAACTATGTGACAAATGAAATTGCTCTTTTATCATTTGTAATTGGATTACCGGGATATATAAATGATAAAAGTCCATATGATTAGTTCTGGATTAATAAGATGAGACAGTATTAATCCATTAAGGTTTAATATGTTAGACATTATGACCCATAGCGTCACTGTTTTGTAAATGATATTGTATTATTGTACAAAATTAACTATGTGATAATGAAATTGCCTTTTGCCGTTTTGTAAAATTATTTACTTTGATATATTAATGGAAAAAGTCTGTATGATTAGTTCCGTATTGAGATGATATGAGACAGTATCAATATAAAAGGTTTAATCATTAAATATCCCTAGTCGGAGTATTATCGAGATCGGACATCGATAATGCGGAATAGACTAGTATTGCATTTGTGCATGTTGTGAGGGCACAACGGCATAGTTCTCATATATTTAAGTATTGGATACTTATGCAAGTGCGATAGGAGGTTGTGTTTTACCGATGGTACGGAAAACAGCTTCGCTTTGGATAGACCCCGCGGAATCCCATTGGTAGTATGTCTGCGTGTCTATGGGAGGCCGCATCAGGGTAGGTGCATATGGTCTTAACCTGATACTTGCATCGCTAGTACTTGCGACAATCGGTAAACTTTGGTTTTGGTGGTTGGGGACTTTAACCGGTTCTGTGTTCACCACTTCTGGGTTTATCAGGAATCGTAGTGTACTGGGTGTAATGTCAAGATGGAAGTATCACTTCAGACATATGGAGTTGATGATCGCGCAGGACACAGAACTATTACTCTATAAAAGGTTGCAACCGTCGGGACAATATGACTAGGTCAGGATTGTCCGATTTAAAGAGACTAGTTGTTTGATGTCCGATATATGTTTCGTACGGGGCAGACACACTTCCAGCCCCAGGCCTAACATGTGATCGTTCGATACTGGATCGATATATGCGATACTGCGGTATACTACGCTTGATAAAGATCTTATATTCCAGTAAGAATATTTCTGGAGAATTGGGTAGGCATGGCGCTTTGCTAGAAGCCAACATTGTCTTGTAAATCGGTAAAAACGTAGTACGAGGTACGTACGTGTTTGGATTATCCAACGACCGTATTTACTGCCAACATATCCGGAGATCTCTTGGGTCGCTTCCTGAAGATTCACCTATGATGTTTGATTCGAACTTTATTAATCTTGGATTAATAACGGAGAAACTTTATCTTGGATAAAATGCCTTATTAGGAGAGAGAGAGATATCGATTAATTTGGAATTAATCGATAAAATAATATATTCGATATATTATTAAACGAAATTAGATTTCGACGCGGAATTAAAATCGGATTTTAATTCGGGCAAACGAATTAATTTAGAATTAATTCATTAGCGAACTGAATAGTAATTTCGCAAGGCGTAATTATTTAATTCACGTCGCGACGGAAATTCGTTAATTCGGAATTAACGAAACCGAGCCCGAAAGTGCTTGTGGACACATTCGTATTTTGAATCGAGTGATATCCGCAAATCACATCGCGATATCTCATTACTTAATACGAATAGATGGTGGATGTATCTAGTCACCTTTGAGGGATGATACATTGTCTCTAATCTCAAAGTGTGGTAATGATGGAAAATGATGGATTTCATTTTGGAGGGAAAGCCATGCACGGTTTTGAAGGATTTTTTGCATTAAAAAATTCTTTTGGTATTAGATATCATATCACTTTTCATTTCCTTGGTGTCTCACGGTTTTGGCATGCAAAGGGAACAAAATTAAAAGTGAAACACTCTCCTCTTCTTTCTCTCTTGCTCACGCCGTGAGCTGCATAAACAAAGGCAGAAAATTGTTTTCTCATTCTCCATTTTTGCTAGCACAAGCAAGGAACAAAAAAGGTGATAGGGAAACGCATTTGGAGCTTGGAATACTCAAAGATTTGAAGCTTCTCTCCATCTTCTTACTTGGCCGAAACTTCATCCTTGGTGGCTCAAGGATCCTCATCACCATTTTCGTCACATAGCTTTGTGAGTATGTTTCCGCCATCCTTCAAGCTTTGCATGTATGATTATTGTATTTCTATTGCTTAATCTTTCCTTGGGACTAATTATAGAAACCAACATAATAATTAAATATCCCTAGTCGTAGTATTATCGAGATTGGACATCGATAATGCGGAATAGACTAGTATTGCACTTGTGCGTGTTATGGTAGCATAACAGCATAGTTCTCATATATTTGAGTATTGGATACTCATGCAAGTGTAATAGGAGGTTGTGTTTACCGATGGTACGGAAACAGCTTTGCTCTGGATAGACCCCCCGTAATTCCATTGGTAGTATGACTATGTGTCTATGGAAGTCCGTATCAGGGTAGGTGTATTTGGTCTTAACCTGAGACTTGCATCGCTAATACTTGCGACAATCAATACACTTTGGTTTTGGTCGTACGGGGCTTTAACAGGTTCCGTGTACGCCTCTTCTGGGTATATTGAGAATCGTAGTGTATTGGGTGTGTTGTCAAGATGGAAGTATCACTTCAGTCATATGGAGATAATGATCACGTAGGATAATGAACTGGTACTCTTGTAAGTTGCATCTATCGGGATAATATGATTAGGTCATGTTTATCCAATTATAGAGACTAGTTACTAGAGATATGATAGGTGCTTCGTACGGGGCATACATAATTCCAGCCCCATGCTTAGCATGTGACATCCGATACTGGATCGTAATACGCAATACTACGTATACTACTCCTGACAAAGATTACATATTCGTTTACATAATATTTCTGGAGAATTGGGTAGGCACGGTGCTTTGCTAGAAGCCAACCATGTCTTGTAAATCGGTAAGGACGTGGTACTAGTTACGCACGTATTCGGATAATCTGATAACCGTATTTACTGCCAACATATCCAGGAATCTCTTGGGTCGCTTCCCGAAGATTCACCATTGAGATTTGACTCGAACAGAAAATTAATCTTGGATTAATTATGAAAGAGAAAATTTATCTAGGATTAATTACGGCAATAATTAATCTGGGAATTAATTAACAAAATAGAGAATTAATCTGGTATTTGGATTAAATTCGTCGAGAAGAGAGAACTCGATTAATTTGGAATTAATCGGTAAAGTAAATTTAATAGTTAAATTAGATTTTACTATTTAATTTATTTAATTGGGCTAAAATAATATATTAGATATGTTAATTGAAATTAGATTTCAATGCGGAATTAAAATTGGATTTTAATTCAAGCGAACGAATTAATTTGGAATTAATTCGCAAGCGACTTCCGTAATAATTTTGCTAGGCATTATTATTTAATTAAATTAGATTTAATTACGTTGCGACGGAAAATTCGTTTAATCGAATTAAACGAAACCGAGCCTGAAGTGTGTTGAGGAAGCCACTTGAATTTTGAATTTAAAGTGGGGCCCACCAACTTACATCAAATGTCTACACAAGTGATGGAAGTGGTTGGCTTGTATTTATTGTAACTTACACAACACACTTTACTTTTTACTTTTTCGAAAAGTATATACACTTTTTTTGGAAAATGATTTTGGTAATTGCTTTTTGGAAAAACAAAACAATACTTCATCTCTCCCATTCTCTCTACCATGGCCGAAAGTTTAAGCTCCTTGGAGGAGAAAAATTTCTCTCATTTTTGTTCAAGCTAGCACTTAAAGGAGTGAATCAAGGTGATAGGGAAACTCACCCAAGGGTTTAGAAATTCATTCAAAGCTTGGAGCTTCCATGGAAATGCATAAAAAGTCTTGAAACCCATTTGATCAAAGTAAGTTTTTCCGCAATTCTCTTTGATTATTCTCACTTTAATCATACTTAGTGATCTTGGGACATGTCTTGGAGACTAACAGTATGGATGACATAAGCCCTACATGAAACCTATAGCTACCAGATGGTTGGATGGGCATAAAGTATGAGTAATGAGTAATATCATACGAGTAATGAGGAGTAACATCCAAGTAATAGGCAATAATGACAATGGAACGTGGCTGACGTCATAAGCTGTTGTAGCAGCAGAATTTGTCCTAGTATATAAAAGGGTTGAGAATTCATTGTAAGAGATTCCCTGTTTGAGTTGGCTAATTTGTTTCTTCACTTATAAAATAGAGAAAAAAAACTTAGTATAAATGAGAGCTAGTAAGAGGTCGATTAGGAGTGTAAGCAAGAGAAAAGGAGGTCGGCACGACCCGAAGTCCTAATAAAAATATCATTTCATTTGTGCCCGTGGACGTAGGCTGAGACCATCCCGCTGAACCACGTTAAACCCTCTGTTTTATCTTTGTGTTTTCCATCTTTTGCTAAGTCTGGATTTGGTCCCCAAACCAAACAAATTCACAGTTGATGGAGGATTGTTCGAGGAATGGTTTTTCCCGAATTACCCCTGGACCGAAAATCAGCCGTCAACAAAACCTATTGTGGTAAATCAATATAATTTTATAAGAATTCTATTATAATAAGAAAGCATATTATACTATCATATTTTATTAGGAAATTAAAATATCTATATAAACATATTATACAATTAACTAACCTCTACAATTATTTTTTTATATTATTAAAGTATGAAATTAAAATATCTCTATAATTATTTTTTTTTATTAAATTACAAAATTAAACTAATAAATTATTAACATAAGAAACTTATTACAATATAAAAACATAATCTACTATTAAATATGAAACCTATTAATTAATTAATTAATATTTAATTTGTTATCATTAAATAATAAAATTAAAATAAAGAAACATATTATAATAAGAAAACATATATAATCTTCGGTTAAAATAAAAAATATACATGTTGTAGACATTGTATTTTTTACATGAGCCTGATGATGAGCCTCATATGGAGGCACTACCTGAAAAGTTGCGGAACTTGCGAAAAATGAATGCCGGATGGAAGGAAAACCTCCAAAATTAGCACCTCATCAGATTCGACCTCACTAGCCAGCCTCGGATTTGCTTAGTCAGCCTCTGCCCCAAGGCTTAGCTTCGGACCCACCATGCAGCCCATGCAGCCCACACAATTGGCCCTTGCACCCTTCAACTTCGGCCCATCCACCCTCTGACCATGCGGCTGTTGGGTTTATATTAAGTCCTTATGATCAATTCAAGCAATGAAACACATGTTAATACATCAAGAAATATGGCGGAAACATACTTACATTGATCGGATTGCGATGCGAGGAACAAAAAACTTTTCTCTCCTCTTTGTTGTACTCGGTAGTGGGCTGTTTTGAGCTCCTCATTTTCGGTCATCACCTCCAAGTGTGCTCCGAGCTCCAAGCTTTGCAAATGGTGATTCCAAGCTCACAAGTTAGTTCCCTATCACCTTAAGATGACCTTTCATGTGTTAGCATAGGAATGATTTGCCACAAATCTTTCTTCTTTCTCCTTTTAATTTTCGGCCTAGCCTAGAAATGAAGAAGATAATGGCTTCAAAAGCCGAATGGGAGAGAAGCATTTTTGGCCTCTTGGCCGAATAGAAAGAGAAGAGGGAGAGTGAGAAGTGTGTTTGGTTTGTGTATCTAATACCCTTAATTGATTTTTCAAAATCAATTAATGATATACCAATTTCAAAAATGGTAAAATGGCATTAAAAGCCTTCCAACCACTACCATCAACTTCCATCACTATTCACATCAAAAGTGACATGTTGTCAATCACTCAAAGTGACTAGACATCACATCAATCAAAGTGACTAATGATTTGACGCTTGATGTGACTTGTGGGCCGCACTTGAATTCGAAATGCGAGTGCGCCTGCAAACACTCCCGGGCTCGGGTTTGCTAATTCCGAATTAACGAATTTTTCGTTGCGACGTAATTAAATAATTATGCCTAGCAAAATTACTATTCATGTCGCTAACGAATTAATTCTAAATTAACTCGTTCGCCCGAATTAAAATCTAATTTCAATTTCGCGTCGAAATCTAATTTCATATAATATATTGAATATATTATTTTATCGATTAATTCCAAATTAATCGCTCTCTCTCTTTAATTAATATTTTATCCCAGATAAAATATCTCTGTAATTAATCACAGATTAATTTTCTATCTCTACTAATTAATCCCAGATTAATAAAGTGCGAGTCATACGTCATCGGTGAATCTTTGGGAAACGACCCATGAGATCCCCGGATATGTTGGCAGTAAATCCGGTCGTCAGACTATCCGAACACGTACGTACCTAGTACTACGTTTTTACCGATTTACAAGACATGGTTGGCTTCTAGCAAAGCATCGTGCCTACCCAATTCTCAAGAAATATTCTTACTCGAATATGTGATCTATATCAGGCGTAGTAAACGTAGTATTGCGTATTACGATCTAGTATCGGATGTCACGTGATAGGCCTGGGGCTGGAAATGTGTCTGCCCCGTACGAAGCACATATCAGATCTCTGGTAACTAGTCTCTATAATCGGATAATCATGACCTAGTCATATTATCCCGATGACTGTAGTACATAAGAGCACCAGTATCGTATCCTACGTGATCATCATCTCCACTATGACTGGAGTGATACTTCCATCTCGACATCACACCCAATACACTACGATTCTCAATATACCCAGAAGAGGCGTACACAATACCTGTTAAAGCCCTGGATGACCAAAACCAAAGTATATTGATTTTCGCAAGTATTAGCGGTGCAAGTCTCAGGTTAAGACCAAATACACCTACCCTGATTCGGACTTCCATAGACACATAGTCATACTACCAATGGAATTCCGAGGGGTCTTTCCAGAGCGAAGCTGTTTCCGTACCATCGGTAAACACAACCTCATATTACACTTGCATGAGTATCATATACCCAAATATATGAGAACTATGTTGTTATGCTCCTATAACATGCACAAGTGCAATACTAGTCTATTCTGTATTATCAGATGTCCAGTTTCGATAATACTATGACTAGGGATATTTAATGATTAAACCTTCATGGATTGATACTGTCTCATATCTTATCAATCCGGAACTAATCATATGGATCTTCTATCATTTATACATCTTGGTAATCTAATTACAAATGATAAAAGAGCAATTTCCTTTGTCACATAGTTATTTTGTACAACAACACCATGATCTGTACAAATAGTGATGTTATAGGCCATAACTGTCCAACAGCGGCCCATGCATAATCTTTCCAAATATGATAAAATCTCCTTAGTTATGAGAGCATCAACATTTTCCAATTTAATGAGATTTCGGGATCCCATCCTAACCAATTTAACAAGATTTGAGATCTCTTCATCACCAAATTTAAAGGATTTTATTCCCAAAATAAGTTGATAATATATTTCCAACATAAACTTAACATGTTTCTCTATTTGGAGATCCCTTCAGATCATTATCAAAGGGACCAAGTCATCATCAGAGGGGGGAGGTCTATGTTCTTCTTCTTGGGGAGCATCACAGAAAAAATAAGGGAGAATTAGGAAGAATCACCGGCCAAAAGAGAGAAAAAAAGAAGAAGATAAAATCACCGGAAAAAAAAAAACAACCAGCCAGCAAACCAAAAAACAACGAAACAGCAAACTAAAAAACAACCAGCCAGCAAACCAAAAAATAACGAAACAGTAAACCAAAAAACTACCAGCCAACAAACCAAAAAATAATGAAACAGCAAACCAGAAATAGAGAAACAGCGAACCAGCAACCAGAAATAGCAAATAACGAACCAGAAACAGCAAACAGGGAACCAGCAACCAGAAACAGTGAATCAAACCTTGAAACCAAGGTTTAATCCTTCCAGCGACGGCCTAACGTACTTTCGAGAAAGCAACTTAAAATGTAAGACCTGAGGGCACCCTTACCACATTTATTTTTATAGTTCCAGATGCTGCATGCCTGGCTGGACGTGAAATACATCCAGCCGGGTATGCGAAGCCCTACATAAAAAAATAGCCAAATCTTTGGGCATATTTCTTCTTTGGCATTTCGTTTTTTATTTTTATCTATTTATTCACTTTTATTTTTATTTTATTATTTCGCCTTTATTTTGTTTATGTTTGTTCATGTTGATGATTATCCGTATATGCATGGTTATATTTTTTATGTCCATTTACATTACATTGATGATTATGTGTGTTATTATCCCTTACGGTATATCGGATAAAAACCCAGACATAAATTCCGTAGCCGAATCTGAATGGACGGTAGTGCGGTTTGTACTTGGGATACAACTACATGTGGTACTCAGGAAATACTCATATATGCATGATTGACCCCCTTTTTGTTTGCCTTTTATCTTAATGAATCATTTGCTTTTGAATTGTTTATTATAATTTTCGTTATCGCACCTCGTATTTCTTATTTAATATACTTTTGGAACTATGTTATTGTGATTATTATTTTGGTTGGGTATGTTATTACATATTTTTCGCTTTTATGCATGAATTGCATTAAGATTTGACTATACCATTTGTGAACCCGTACATTATACTGGTATAAGTAAGGGACTATTCCAAACCCAACAGTTTGAGGTCTTCCCTTGCGAGGGGTGAGTGCGGTCTTAAATCTTTCCCCGTTCACGCTGGGTGGCGACTCATTCATTCTATGTTTAGTCCCCCGCGGGCTAATCAGTACTCTCTACGGGCTGCGAGCCCAATAGTGTTGTGGTCGCCGAACATTATAGGCATAGCGGTAAACCCTGATTCACTCCTACAGATGGCGACTCCACTAGAGATAGAGAATCGGCCCCGAAATAATGCCTTGTAGTGTTCGTGGCTTTGGCTTTGGTTAACCAAGTCTCATATATTTTGCATACCCTTGTTACCCCCGATATCGTCATGTATCGTGAAGTCACTTTTACTCAAGGCGGCAGATCATTATGTGATGATAACCATCACTCGTTTGCACGTACCCTAGGGTATAAAAAAGACGTGTTCAGTTGGTCGCTCGAACCCTTGAGTGGGGAGACCTAGTTGTGTGCAACCCTTCACCGATAAGAGCCTTATCCATACCCTTGTAAGCCCACATACGAACCATAGTTACGTGTCCCATAGAAGCTACCACCATGCTTGTGCTTTGGCCCATTATCATTTGGATCCATTTAGGCTTCTCGTCATAGGATACAAACTTGTTGGGCCACATAAACTGGGACGAGTCTGTATATTATGATAATTGGGCCAAAAGTTTTCAAAGTAACGATGGGCCACATTGTGTTTGGGCCCATATCATTTGAAGTTATTAAGCCACCTTATCGCAAAAGTGTAAACCTGTTGGGCCTTTTCAACTGGGACAAGTTTACACCTCGCTATAATCTGATTGAACGCTTTAAAATAATAACGGGCCAACTTGTATGAAAACCTTGATGGGATTAGAATGTCCAAACATGATCCGAATATGCCAGATGCATGAGTCCGATATCCGCACTGGTTTTCATCCAGGAAGGGTACGCCTTGTTATGGCATATTTGTATACTTTTGGATATCTTTAAGTCCGTCTCCGCCATAACCGTGATTACCGAGTGCCGAATTCATCATTTCTAGACAATGGCATGATCCCCATAATAGGCTTAGTCAATCTTGTAAATGGGCGGTCTTTGTCTTTTACTTATGAAAAAGGGACTGAGGTAGCCAAGGTTCACCCATGTAGCGTAGGAGAGAATGATTTTGTGTACCCCACATTGGTGCAAAAAATGAGTCATACCTAGGGCAGAAATGGACTTACCACGGGTGTGGGAGGAATAAGGTTGGAAGGGTATATGTTGTTTTGATAACCACATGCATCTCATGCATCATGTTGACCCCTTGTCTTAAAAGCCATCATAGATATCCGTTGGGTTAGAGAAGAAGGGAGACTTACCAAGAAGAGGTTAGCAAGCATGGATGCGTCAGGCAGTGAAGGTTCCCGCATGGATCAATTGGAGTCCAACATCACCAAAATTACCAAGCAACTACAAGCCTTGACCAACGTTGTGACAAGTCTGACAACACTACGCACAGTGGGAACATAAAACAACGAGGATGGATGGCGTGAGGAGCCCCCGAATAGGGTGAGCGAAGAAATCCTTGTTTTTGATGATGACATGGCTGAGTATGCCACGGGAAGGATAGCCGGGCCTCAGGCAGAGTTACAGAAACTCAGAGAACAAGTAGAGTCAGTTACCCGCAAGATGAAGGGAATGTTAGTCTCTAAGACATGCAAGAAGATCCTAAACATGATTTTATGTGAGAAAAATCAAGTAAAAGTCGCGGAATCACTTAGATTGATTTGGAGAAATTCGAAAATTTCTTTTTAGATGAAGCTCCAAGCTTGTTGTTAGTGTTGTTTGTTCATTGGGTGAGTTTCCCTATCACCTCAAATGACTCCTCCAAGTGCTAGCTTTGTGAAATTTTTGAAGCAAAAATTCACTTCCATGGAGAGCAAGGTTCGGCCAAGAGGAAGAAGAAAGAGAGAGTGTGAGTTGTTTTTTCAAAAACTTGGTTGGTGTGTGTTTAATACTTTACATTAAATAAAGCCAACTACTTCCATCAATTGTAGACATTTGATGTAAATGATGTGGTCCCACCACATTTAAATTCAAAATTTGTGTTGGCTTCCTCAACACACAATTAGACTTGGGCCCGACTTCGTTTAATTTTGATTAAACGAATTTGTTATCGCTACATAATTAAATCCAATTTAATTAAATAATTATACCTCACAAAATTATTACGATAGTCACTTTCGAATTAATTCTAAATTAATTTGTTCGCCCAAATTAAAATTCAATTTTAATTACATATTGAAATCCGATTTCAATTAATATATTCGATATATTATCTTAGCCCCAAATAAATAAATTAAAAAGAAAAATCCAATTTAACTATTAAATTTATTTTATCGATTAATTCTAAATTAATCGCGTTCTCTCTTATATACGAATTTATTCCCAGATTAATTCTATTTGAGTCAAATGTTATTGGTGAATCTTTGGGAAGCGACCAAAGAGATTCTTGGATATATTGGCAGTAAATACGGTTAACAGACTCTCCGAACACATGTGTACCCCATACCAAGTTCTCACCGATTTACAAGACATGGTTGGCTTCTAGCAAAGCACCGTGCCTACCCAATTCTCCAGAAATATTCGCTGAGGAATATCATATGAATCAGGCATAGTAATACTAATATTATGTCATGCGTAATACGATCCAATATCGGATGTCACATGATAGGCCTAGGGCTGGCTTTGTGTCTGCCATGTACGAAGCATATTTCGAATCCCGAGTAACTAATCTCTGTAATCGGCAAGTCATGACCTAGTCATATTATCCCGATAGCTGCAACTTTTACAGTGCTAATTCCGTATCCTGTGTGACCATCATCTCCATATGACTGAAGTGATACTCTCATCTTGACATCACATCCAATACACTATGATTCTCAGTAAACCCAATACAGGCGTACACAGAACCTGTTAAAGCTCCAGATGACCAATACTAAAGTAAACTGATTGTCGTAAGTAATAGCGACGTAAGTCTCAAGTTAAAGATCACATACACCTACCCTGATTCGGATTCCCATAGACACATAGTCATACTACCAATGGGATTCCGAGTGGGTCTATCCAGAGCGAACTGTTTCCGGTCCAACGACTAACAGAACATCTTATTACACTTGCATAAGTATCCAATACCTAAAAATATGAGAACTATGTCGTTAAGCTTCCATAATACGCACAAGTGTAATACTAGTCTATTCCGTATTATCAATGTCCAGTCTCGATAATACTTCGACTATGGATATTTAATAATTAAATCGTTCGTGGATTAATACTGTCTCATATCTTATTAATCGGATTTAACCGTATGGACTTTTATCATATATATCCAAGTAATCTAAATACAATAATGATAAAATAGTAATTTCCTTCTGTCACATAGTTAATTTGTACAAAAACACAATGTTCTTTACAAATAGTGATGCTATGGGTCATAATTGTCCAACAATATCCCACTTGGCCTATAGCCAATCACTTAAGTATCTAACACTTGAACTATGTACATGTCGCTCAACACCTGAACTACTTCGTGTCGAAACTCTTTGAATTTCTCAAAAGTTTCCGACTTGTGTCTCATAAGATACACATAACCATAACGCGATACATCATTCGTAAAGGTTATGAAGTATTCATATCCACCTCTAGCCTGGCTAGACATGGGCCCGCATACATCACTATGAACGAGGGCTAACAGCTCGGTGGCACGTACACTTTTACCACTAAAAGGTGTTTTAGGATTTTACCTAACAAACAAGATTCGCAGACATTATATTAATTATGATCAAATCCATCCAAGTATACATTCTTCGAAAGTGTGGATATATTAGTTTTGTTAATATGTCATATACGACAATGCCACAAATAAGTTTCATCTGTTTTACTCAATTTGAGCCTTTTCTTTGTCATGTTATATGTTTGAGATTCGTTTATATTCAAAATATAAAGACCATTATTCACATCTGCAGTACATATCTCAATATCATCTTTATAAAAAAAACACCCAATGTTGCTGAATACAAAGGTATACCCGTATCGGGTCAAACTAGATACAGAGATAATATTCCTAGTCAAACTAGGTACAAAATAACAGTCGCCTAATATAAGTACATGCCCAGAGGGCAGATTCAAAACATAAGTGCCAACGGCCAAAACAGCGACTTTTGTCCCATTTTCGACTCGCAGGTCGATCTCCCATGAAGATAGTCTCCTGCTATTCTGCAGATCCTACACATCAGTACATATGTGAGTACCACATCCAATATCAAAAATCTAAATTTTAAAACTAGTAGTGGACATGTTTATTTCAATAAAAACATACCTGAAGCCGGAGCCTTATCCGTATTCGCTTCTTTCAAGTTCGCCTGGAAGTTACGGCAGTCACGCTTCCAGTGACCCCATTTGCCATAGTGTAGGCAGACGTCTTGGGATTTTTCCTTTATCTCTCCATAAGGATGTGACGATTGAGCATTGCCCTTCTTTTTCTTCTTCTTCACACATCAAAAGCCTTTGGCCAAGCCTTGGGCTTCTTGCCTTTCTGAAGCTGTGGATCTACCTCTTTCGGCATAGCCATTAACTCTCCAAGAGTTTTCTCTTGGTTCATCATATTATAGTTCATGATGAACCCGCCCCAATAGTCGGACAAAGACTATAAGATCAAATCTATGGAAGTCTCGGCCTCGAAGGTAATGCCCAGCTGACCTAGCTATTCGATGTCAGTAATCATCTGTGACACGTAGTGTTCGACAGATGTACCTTTTGACATACGAGAGGGAAAGAGCTTCTTCTGCATATTATACTTCTAAGATATAAGATTAGATATATGAAGATCCTTCAATTTCAACATTATCGCATAAGGATCCAATCCCTTGTTCTCACGATGAAACTGAGGAGTCATTGCAGCAAGCATAATAGATTGAGCAGTAAAGTTATCATCATGATGAGTCTTCCAAATCTCATGCTCTACTGGCTGCTCAAGTCCGGGCTCAGGCCCAATAGGTCTCTCTATTACATAGAGCAACTTCTCAGCTCTCAGGACTATCATGAGGTTCATTTCCCAATTTGGAAAATTTACGCCGTTAAAGACATTCTCACCATGATTATGTCCCTAATGCTAATCTTTCCAGCCATTTTTATTTCTATAGTCCAACTATCCAATCAAGTGTTTTGGGTACACTCAAATGCAATGGTTACTATAGTCCAACTATATAGCCAACTACAAATGGAGTAGTGTTGAGCACAGTCTAACTGTTCAAAGAAAATAATAAAATAATATTAGTCCAACTATTAACGAGAAATAATAATAACAAAGCGCGCATATTAGCGAGTATTAAACGAAATTGAAAATTTAATACTAGCCTCCCACTAATTTTCGGTGAGCCTCTAACCCTCCTTTGAGTACTCGAGAAACCTAGTTTCCTAGTGGGCTAGGATCCTGTTAAATAATACACAACCTTGAATTTGGCCTCAAGCTGTATAAAATTTAACTAGGTAGATCTCTAAGATCAATTGGATCTCATCCAATTCCTAGATCCGGTAGGTGGACATCCAAGTCCGAAACATATATCCAATATTTTTCCTAACCTGTTTCCTCTAAATCAACTAAGCCTTGGCTTTGGCTCAACAAGCTTAATGATTCCAGTTAAGCGCGACCCATTGACAGTGGGAAAGGTTCGTAATCCACGTCGATGAACAAGAGTGACCTTGACTTTGGCCAACAAGTCACAACTGCCCAAGACATGCGATATTAACAAGGCTTTCATGGTTCAAACACATCCGCGATAGACAATGATCTTGACTTTGGCCAACAAATCAAAGCCAATCTTGGATCTTGAGAGAGAACCACTCAATGGAAGGAAACACTTAATATTAAATGGGAGGCCATTTTTGTAAATTGGTAACCAATTTATTATCTTTGATTAGATCTCATCATACACCATTAAAAATGCATTCTAAAAGCATAATAAGGCGTGATAAATATAATAATGATATGCGGATGGATATATAAGAAATCTCTCTCTTTTCTTTTCCTCTCTCTCCCGCTAGCACTTTACATTCTTCTAAGTACCCAATTACATAATACTATAAGAAACCCCATTTACATTGAGGGGAATTGGTGAGAAGAGAAATACAATGAGAATGAGAGGTGATAGACTGGACACGCGGGTCCAATTTCAAATAAATATAATATTTATAACAATTTCCAAAATTGCCCCCACCCATCTAATATCCATCCGATATACATTATTCAAATAAATACATCCAAGAATTCACACATAGCATGTTGTCAATCAATCTAATCCAATTAATTAATTATTCAATTAATGACCATCCAATATTCATACAACGATTTGATTTGCGTGAGTCCAACTCGTTTAAGAATAAATACTCAAAGTAAGTATTCTTGAATTATATCGAACTACAATATTAAATCCAATTTAAATTGTATTCAATACTAATTCAAGTTTAATTCTAAATTAAACAATTACACTTATTATATAATAAAAATGCCTTTTTAGACTTGGATTCCAAATCCAATCCAAATGGCCTCAAATGCCCATTTAGCATCCAATGCCAATTCTATTAGGTCCAATGGGCTTTAATTAATTCTTTAGGCATGGACTTTTGGCCATTATGGATCAAGCCCATAATGCCTTGGCCCATTTAGGAATCACCTTATGCCATAAATTAATTTTGGCCCATTAGGCCCAATAAGATTATTAAAGGCACAAAAGTCATATTTTGGACTTTTATGGAAATAGTTTAGGCCCAATTTGATCCAACCCAATTGTCAACAACTAAACTTGGCCAAACCAAGGCCATTAATCCAAATATAACTTAATTAGCACAATTAGTATTTTAGGGACTAATTTACATTAATACAATATTCCAAATATTACATTAATCCAATTAATTTTAATTAACATAACTAATTAATTAATCTAAAATTTCCAAAATATTAATTAATCTAAATGATCATGCTTTTCATTCCAATTCATGTCCAACACAAATTGAAGCAAAGTCAAGTCTCCAACAACATGCTTATCTCACGGCAATAACAAGAAATTAATATCCAATTTGATTCCAATCCAATTAAATCAACATTCAACATATATTTCATGCCATTAACACATCCAAGTGTCAAAATTTAAAAAATCACCATGAGTGATTCTAGTGTAATTTTCGGCCAATGTAAAGAAATTGGGGAAATTTGATCCAATCAATTTTTCAAGAATCCAACAATGCACAACTCTAAGTTATCATCATCTAACATCATCCAATAACTCAATTTTGAATTTTCATGCTCCAAGCAAAAAAAATCTAATTAAAGTTTATAAACCCTAGATTTCAAAATCATATTTAGCAAGGCTCTAGATACAATTGTTAGTCTCTAAGACATGCCACAAGATCCTAAACATGATTTTATGTGTGAAAAATCAAGTAAAAGTGGCGGAATAACTTACATTGATTTGGAGAAATTCGAAAATTTCTTTTTGAATGAAGCTCCAAGCTTGTTGTTAGGGTTGTTTGTTCCTTGGGTGAGTTTCCCTATCACCTCAAATGACTCCTCCAAGTGCTAGCTTTGTGAAATTTTTGAAGCAAAAATTCACTTCCATGGAGAGCAAGGTTCAGCCAAGAGGAAGAAGAAAGAGAGAGTGTGAGTTGTTTTTTAAAAAAACTTGGTTGTTGTGTGTTTAATGCTTTACATTAAATAAAGCCAACTACTTCCATCAATTGTAGACATTTGATGTAAGTGATGTGGTCCAACCACATTTAAATTCAAAATTTGTGTTGGCTTCCTCAACAAACAACTAGACTTGGTCACAGGTTCGTTTAATTCCGATTAAACGAATTTGTCGTCGCTACATAATTAAATCCAATTTAATTAAATAATTATGCCTCCCAAAATTATTATGATAGTCACTTTCGAATTAATTCTAAATTAATTCGTTCGCCCGAATTAAAATCCAATTTTAATTTCGTATAGAAATTCGATTTCAATTTATATATCTGATATATTATCTTAGCCCCAAATAATAAATTAAATAGAAAAATCTAATTTAACTATTAAATTTATTTTATAGATTAATTCTAAATTAATCGCGTTCTCTCTTCTATACGAATTTAATTCCAGATTAATTCATACCGTAATTAATCCCATATTAATTTTCTCACTCAAAATTATTCCCAGATTAATTCTATTTGAGTCAAATGTCATTGGTGAATCTTTGGGAAGCGACCCAAGAGATTCATGGAAATGTTGGCAGTAAATACGGTTATCGGACTATCCGAACACATGCGTAGCCCGTACAATCATCTCTATAGGACTGAAGTGATACTTCCGTCTTAACATCACACCCAATACACTATGATTCTCAATAAACCCAGAAGAGGCATACACAGAACCTGTTAAAGTCCCGGACGACCAAAACCAAAGCGTATTGATTGTCGCAAGTACTAGCGATGCAAGTCTCAGGTTAAGACCAAATACACCTACCCTGATACGGATTCCCATAGACACATAGTCATACTACCGATGGGATTCCGCGGGGTCTATCCAGAGCGAAGCTATTGCCGTACCATCGGTAAACACAACCTCCTATCACACTTGCATAAGTATCCAATACTTAAATATATGAGAACTATGATGTTAC
This sequence comes from Zanthoxylum bungeanum, assembly GCA_019454045.1. Lineage (NCBI taxonomy): Eukaryota > Viridiplantae > Streptophyta > Magnoliopsida > Sapindales > Rutaceae > Zanthoxylum > Zanthoxylum bungeanum. Next base: position 24,063 of record SKCR01017475.1, on the reverse strand, counting down.
GCTTCCGTAACACGCACAATGTGGGCCTCGACCCTGGGATTCATTCCCGAAACCACTAAAAACGTGGGCCTCGACCCCGGGATTCATTCATGAAACCGCTGACAACGTGGGCCTCGACCTTGGCATTCATTCCTCTGGGATTTCTTTCCGAAACTGATGATAGTGTGTTATTGCTCCAGGCTTGTTTGTATTTGCCGCTTTTTCTATCTTTTCTTCGAAACCTGCGAACAAAAACAAAACAAAAATTGCGTGTATATGACGTGTATGCATGCATGCATGAATATGTTTCCTATTCCGATGGGTTAGGCCTTCATTGTGCTCCTTGGTGCCATTCACCTACAGATGTCTCTGGTCGCCCCCTATGTCTGCTTATAATTTCCTTCTGTCGGTTTTTTTTGGTGATTGCTCCGTTTTCTTTGGTCTCATGATTCAAGATTTCATTGTGTCCCTTATCCACTGGGTGGCAGACTGGTCGCCCCCAGATTTGATTTAGCTTTCTCCTCTAATCTGTTTGCACTAGGTCAAGGTGAACAACGTGATGTGGCATTCCATATCAACATATTATATTACATGCTACGAAATAGTCCCAATAGTTACACATATTATTACCCTCAAAGAATGCCCAGTATTGAAACCAGAGAACCTTCAAAATATTCAATGCAACTCAAATCCAAGCCGTTGAATTAATGATCTAAGCCAGACTCAAAGTGTGTGTGCGCAAAGGTTCCTTTGCAGATTCATCCCCAGGTAAGCCAACTCAATGATTTCGTCAAAAAATTGGGATCGATGGGTCAAACCAACCTAGATGTCTCAATTATGCCTGCAGTTGCTTTTCTGTGCTCAATGTGGTATGGTTTTCTTTCTCTTTTGTCTCTCTCTTTTTCCTTTTCGTTTTGAACTTCTTCTTTTTTCTTTTTTTTTTCTTTTTTTTTTTTTTCTTTTTTTTTTCTTCTTTTTTTTTTCAACACACCTACCCTTTAAGGTAGCATTTATCCTCATGGTGGTCCTAATACTCACCCATGGGTAGCTTCAAGCTTAACGGTTATAGGTTGTTCAATTCTTTTCTTTAGAGACTTTTCTTTCATTTTCAACCATACCACACATCATAACATAAGCAAATCAAGATATATATCTAAGCAAACGGTCATTCACCGACCTATAATTTCTTCAACTAGTCACATTGCCGACTACTCAGGCTTTCTCTACTAAGATCCTATAATTAAATGCTTACGAGTCTAACATAGATCAATCACTCAAAGTATCAGATAAAATCACATCAAATGTTTATCGTTTCTAAGATTTCTCCCTAAAGCAAACGATTTCATCATTGGACTTATGCCTAACTATTAAGGACTAAGAACAAACAAATGTTTTTCTTTTTTTTTCTCTCTTTTTTTCTTCTTTTTTTTTCTCTGTTTTTTTTGCTAAAGGCCCCCCAATGGTATTTTTATTCTTGTCGTAAGGTTTTATGTTTCTCAGTTTCCTTTTCCCCGATATCCATGTTTGTTAAACTCTTCTTGACAAATCTTTCTTTCTTCTCTAACCCAACGGATATCTATGATGGCTTTTAAGACACATGGGTTAATATGATGCGTGTATGCATGAGATGCATGAAATGCGTGCGATGCATGAGATATAATATGCATGTGTTTATCAAAAGCATAAAGGGGCAACTTCTATGAGATATATGACTATGATTCATATGCGGGTTTATAGGAGTGTAGACAAAGGCTCCCGCTGGCGAAGGTTTGCCAATAACTAGGTCTCCCCACCTTTTTTATATGCTAAGGTACGTGCCAACGAGTGATGATATATGACTGACTGTCAAATGGATTTCTTATTGAAGATTCCCAAGAGGGAGGGTGGAGCGAACTCTCTTAAATACCCAAGCCTCTTAGGCTCTTATCGCCTTGAAGACAGGAATAAACAATAAGTCCTCCAAATTAGTCCATCACGGTAAGCTTCGATAATTGATTATCTAGGTTCCTTCACAACTTTTCCTTATAGAAAGGTAGTGAATGAAGGAAGACACCAAACTATTACCTAGCTATAATAGTGCCTTTGATTAGACCCCTTCAACCCACTGTAGACACGGTTAACTAAAACAAAAATCATAAACATTACAAGGCATTATTTCGGGGTCGATTCTCTATCCCCAGTGGAGTCGCCAGACTGTAGGACACAAAAATCGGCGATGCTGTTCCAGGCTCGCGGCCCGGTTGGGAGTACGGAGTAGCCCGCGGGGGACTAAACCGGAGAAATAAAATGGAGTCGCCACCCAGTGTGAACTGGGAAAATGATTTAAGGTCGCACTCACCCCTTGCAAGGGAAGACCTCAAACCATTGGGTTCGGAATGGTCCCTTACTTATGCCACTTGTAATGAACGGATTTATGTAATAATATAACCGAGTCTACGCAACATATCTGTTGGTGTTTGCTAAGGTCCCAAAGATCAATAAACAAGCATGAAACAAGTGTGAATACAACGAGGGAGCTACGGAATACTCACATCGATCAGTTGAGCAAGGCGCGAGGCAACAAAAATCAAATTTTGCCCACTGGTACATGCGGCAGTGAGCTGCTACTGCCTCCTCCAAATTCGGCCATGGGTGAGCTCCAAGCTTCGTCAAACGATTCCCGGCTCATGGGTGGACTTCCCTATGACCTTCGCATGACTTCGTAGTGTGCTAGCACTCTCGATTTTGCCACAAAATCGTGACTTTAAGCTTCCATATGGCTCTCGGTTTTCAACAGAAAAACAGAAGGTTTTTCAGCCCCTTGGGCGTGTGAGAGCAAGAAGAAAGAGAGGAGAGAGAGATGTAAAATGTGTAATGTCATTTGATTTCTAAAAAACAAATTAAACATAAACCATTTTCATTTTAAAAAGTCAAAGGCAAAAACAATTAAATGCCTTCCAACTTCCATCAACTCATCAATCCATCAATCATGAATAGTGATTGGTGTCAATCACTCAAAGTGAAAGACATCCATCACTTGATTGATGAATGATGTGACGCTAGATGCGACTAGCGATTTGACGCTTGATTTGACATGCGTGCCGCACTCAAATTCGAAATGCGAATGCGCTCGAAAATAAACTCGGGCTCGGGTTCGCTAATTCCAAATTAACGAATTTTCCGTTGCGACGTAAATAAATGATTATGCCTAGCGAAATCACTATTCACGTCGCTAACGAATTAATTCTAAATTAATTCGTTTGCCCGAATTAAAATCTAATTTTAATTCCGCGTCGAAATCCAATTTCTTTTAATATATCAAATATATTAATTTATCGATTAATTCCAAATTAATCGTTATCTCTCTTTAATTGATATTTTATCCCAGATAAAATATCTCCGTAATTAATCGAAGTTTAATTTTCTCTCTCTTCTAATTAATCCCAGTTTAATTTAGAGTGCGAGTCATACGTCATCGGTGAATCTTCGGGAAGCGACCCATGAGATCCCCGGATATGTTGGCAGTAAATCAGTCGTCGGACTTTCCGAACATGAAAGTACCTAGTACTACATTTGTACCGATTTACAAGACAAGGTTGGCTTCTAGCAAAGCGCCATGCCTATCCAATTCTCCAGAAATATCCTTACAGGAATAAAGGATCTATATCAGGCGTAGTATACGTAGTATTGCCTATGTCGATCCAGTATCGGATGATCACGTGCTAGGCTTGGGGCTGGAATTGTGTCTGCCCCGTACAAAGCACATGTCGGATGTCTGGTAATTAGTCTCTATAATCGGATAAACATGACTTTGTCATTTTATCCCGATGACTGCAGTCTTTAAGAGAACCAGTACCGTATCCTACGCGACCATCATCTCCATATGAATGGAGTGACACTTCCGTCTTGACATCACACCCAACACACTACGATTCTCAATATACCCAGCATAGGCGTACACAGAACCTGTTAAAGCCCTGGACGACCGCAACCAAAGTATATTGATTGTCGCAAGTATTAACGGTGCAAGTCTCAGGTTAAGAGCAAATACACCTACCCTGATTTCGGACTTCCATATACACATAGTCATACTACCAATGGAATTCCGAGGGGTCTATCCAGAGCGAAGCTGTTTCCCGTACCATCGGTAAAACACAACCTCCTATTACACTTGCATGAGTATCATATACCCAAATATATGAGAACTATGAGTATCATATACCCTGATTGTGAATCCATATGCTCAAAGCGTATGAGACACTAGGTCTCGTACATTTTTCAATGTACGAGTTCTCGGAGAGTTTTCTCGAAAGCCAACTTTTCACTGATTGTTTTATGGGAATTTCATTTCCAAGAAATGACATATTATCATTATTTATAGGACATTCACTGTCAGTGCGCTCCCACTAACCCTCTTATATACACAAGAATCATTTTCGTTTTGAATTAAATCATAAACTATTATGATTACATCAAAACGGTAATTCCAAGAACCTGATATTTGCTTCAATCCAAACATGGATCGAATAACCTGCAAACCTTGTTTGCTAGTTATAGTACGAAAAAACCGTCAGGATGTTGTAAACATCCTCTAAAAGGTTTCCTTTTCAGGAATACGATTTTCCAGTTAAATTGACATATTTCATAAATGAAACATGCAGCATCAACAAGCATTATCCAAATGGATTTACCGTGGCAACAGGTAAAAGGTTGAATCTTTGTAATCAACATAATGTTGATAACGATACCTTTCCGCTAAAAGCCTAGCTTTATACGTTGGTATGTTGCCATCCATGTACGTCTTCCTTGAAGACTTATATAGTACCAGTAGGCACAATGCCTTGCGGTACATCAACTAGTAGCCAAACTTGGTTGATATACATGGAATCCAATTCGGATAATATGGCACTTTGCCATAATAGGGAGTCGATACCTTGTATCACTTCCTGGTACGTAGTAAGTTGATGTTCCTCAATAAGATTGACATCTTTATGAGGTGAGATCAGAAACCCATACCCCAGGTTGTTTTCTGACTCTCTCCGACCTACGCAGTTCTTGTGTATTCGAAGATTATTGGTAATAGTTTCATCCTTGATGAACTATTTATGTTCCATGAAGGACTGGGTGCTTAGAACAGTATTACTCCAATTTTCATCGAGTTTTACTATCCTCCCATTTACCACTGCATATCGGTATTCCTCTTAGGAAAACTGCATGGCGAGTAACAATTAAAATTGTTCTCTTGTGAGTTGTATAAGTACAATATATATGGTTTCCCTTGGATAACCTACAATTCAGAACTTATCCGATTTGGGTTTTAGTTTGGTATCATCCAAACACATGCCTAGCATCCTAAATAATCAGGATTGAGAAACCCGATTTCTTTCCTGTTCATATCTAATATGAAATCTGTCAAACAGATTCTTATGGAACCTTATTCAAAATAAGTTCTTGCACTGTTTAAAACTTATCCGTTGAAGGAAATGGTAGCTCAAAGCGACTCATAATTAACCTTATCATGTCCAACAAAATTCGGTTACTCAATTCGGATACACCGTCAGGATGACGTGTTCCGGGAGGAGTCCTCATTTGAAAGAATACTATAATCTTTCAAGTATATTAGAAACTTATTGCTTAAGTATTTTCCATTACGGTCTAACCGTGACGGTATAATACTTTAGCATATCTGTTTATCTATTTCGTGTCGAAACTATAAAAGTTTCTGATTTGTGTTCTTCAAAAGAAATACATAACCATAACGAGATGCCACATCCGTAAAGGTCACGAAATATTCATATACATCTCTAGCCTATATAGACATGGGCCCACTTGCTTGACTATGAACTAGGGCTAACAGATCGGTGACATTTACACTTTTACCAAGTAAAGGTGTTTTAGGCACTTTGCCCAATAAACTAGATTCGTAGACTTTATTTGAATGGAATCAAATCAGTCCTAATACCCACTCTTCAAAAGTGTGGATATACGAGTCTTGTTTAATTGTGTCCCAGACAACAATGCCGCAATTAAGTTTCAATTGATCAAATCAGTTTGAGCTATTTGTTTGTCATGTTTATGTTTGAGATTTATTTATATTCAAAATATAAATGATGTTATTCACATCTAATGTGTTTATCTCAATATCATCTTTATATAATGAAACACTTTATTGTTTTAGAATATAAAGGTTCACCCGCAGCGGGTTAAACACTGATATAGAAATAATGTATCTAGTCAAACTAGTTACATTATAATAGTTTCCAAATTTAGGTACAAACCCGAGGGTAGTTCCTAAAATAGGTATCTACGGTTGAAACATCGATTTTCGTCCCGTTTCCAATTCGCAGATAAATCTCTATGGAAGTCAGTATCCTGCTCAAAGCAGATTCTGAACACCGTATTTAAAATCCAATTTCAATACTAGTAATGAACATAATTATGACAAACATATTTGAAGTCAGAGCCTTGCACAGTCTTCAATTCCTTCATTTCTGCTTTGTCCAAATGGCAGTCACGCTTCCGCGATCCCGTTTGCCACATTCAGGCAGACATTTTGGAATATGTCTTTTATCTTCCCAGAAGATTATAATGATTTTGCCTTTGCCCTTTTCATATTCCAGAAGCCTTTGGCCAAGCCTCGGGTTTCTTGAATATCGAAGTAAGGTGCGCCTTGCGCTACTTGCCTTATTGCAAACTTTGACTTTGTCTCCTTGAGAATAGTCATTAACTCTCCAAGAGTTAAGTATTGCAATTTAGTATTTCTAAGATCTAATTATAGATCTATGAAAATCCTTCAATTTCATTATCATACTTTAAGGATCTAATCCTTAGTTTTGATTCAGAAATTAAGGATTCTACTGACAAGTTTAATGGATTAAACTTTAAAGTTATCATTACATAAATCTTCCAAAGATTATGCTCGACTATTTGCATAACTCCTGGCTTAGGCCTAATATGTTATTTTATCAAATAAAGTAACTTATTATTTTCCAGGACCATCCTGAAATTTTATTCCCAATTTGAAAATTAAACCATTTAAATACATTTTCCTTATGATTATGTTTTTAAATGTCAATCTTTCAATTTTCTTGATTTTAATAGTCCAACTATTTAATCAACGATTTCGGTACTATTTATTATAATAATTATTATAGTCCAACTATTTTAATCAACTATAATTAATTAAATCAAATATATTGATTATTATAATCCAATTATATAACCAACTATAAATGAATAGTTTGAATACAGTCCAACTGTTTTATTTAAAACAACAATTTAAATATTAGTCCAACTAACATTTAATTTATATGACGAATGATATTTTTTTGAGCGTGTATGGCAAGTAATTAAATGAATATTGCAAATTCAATTCTTGCCTCCCACTATTTTTCGACGAGCCTCTAACCCTCTGTCGAGTACTCGGGAAACCGTATTTCCTAGTGGGCTAGGATCCCATTAAATATCAAACAATCTTGACTTTGGCCAACAAATTGTATGATAATTAACTAGGTAGATCTCTAAGATCGATTGGATCCAATCCAATTCCTAGATCCAGTAGGGGGACATCCAAGTCCGAAACATATATCGTATATATGCCAATACATCCAATGTATTGTCTAACCTTTTTCCTCTGAATCAACTAAGCCTTGGCTTTGGCACAACAAACTTAGTGATCCCAGTTAAGCGCGACCCATTGACCATGGAAAGCTTCGTAATCAATGTCGATGGACAAGAAGTGGTCTTGACTTTGGCCAACAAACCACAACTTGGACAAGACACCGATATGGAACAAAGCTCTCGTGATTCAAACACATCCTCGACAGACAAAGGCCTTGACTTTGGTCAACAAGCCAATGCCAGTCTCGGATCTTGAGTAAGAATCACTCAATGGAAGGAAAAACGCTTAATATTGTTTGAGGGTTTTTCGCGTGCAAATTGGCAACCAATTTATTATCTTTGTTAAGGTCTCATCATCATACACCCTTAAACATGCATTCTAAACACATAATAACGCGCGTATAATAAATAATAATGATATGCGGATGGATACTTTACACATTGATCCTAGATCAAATCTCTCACTTTCTCTCTCCCGCTAGCACATGTATTACTTCTACCCGTTACACTACACTTCTAAAGAAACCTCATTTACATTGAGGGGATAGGTGAGAAGAGAATACAAAGAATAAGGAGGTAATAAGGCTGGACACGCAGGTCCAATTAATAAATCAAATTTATTACAACAATTTCTAAAATTGCCCCACCCATCTAATATCCATCCGATATACATTATTCATGCATCGCAACCATGTATTCACACAAGCATGTTATCAATCAATCTAATCAAATTAATTAATCTGATAATTATTGATCATCCAATGTTCAAACAACGATTTAAATTTGTTCGAGTCAAACTCGTTTTGCGAATAAATACTAAAGTACGAATTCTTGAATTAAATTAAACTACATAATTAAATCCAATTCAATTTGTATTTAATACTAATTCGCTATTTAATTCCAAATTAAATACTACACTTTATTAACGAACCTATACGACTTAAATTCCAAATTTAATCGTTACGGGTCTCAAAGCCCGATTAATATCCAATATTAATTTAATTAAAGTCCAATGGGATTTTATTTAATTTCTTGAGGCGTGGACTTTTGGTCAACTCGGGTCAAACCGATAACCAAAGTCCAATCCGGGAATTACTCCATAAGCCCAGAAATCAATTTTGGCCCATTAGGCCCAATTAAACTTTAAAGGTCCATTAGTCGCATTTGGGCTTTATGGAAGCGGTTTTGGGCCCAATTGGATCCAACCAATTTTGCCTAAACCTAACTTAAGACAACCAAGCCCAATAAGCCCAATAATAACTTTCAAAGTCCAATTTCCAAAATTAGGCCCAAATAATTAAATTACCAAATTCCAAATTCCCAATTTAATTACCAAAGTGTATAGCATTATTAATCACCCAAATCAATATTTCCAAAACATTAATTTATACAATTAATCATGCTCAATTACAATAAAACATGTCCAACACATTTCAACAAAAATCAAAACCAATTTTACATGCTAAATCTCTCGGCAATATGGGCAATTTGTGTCCGATTCGATTTCAATCCAATTAAATCCACAATCGACATTAAATCAACATTCCCAAATAGTTTCAAGTCATCCAATGATCAACGAAACAAAAATTACCAAGATTTTAGGGCATAATGACATTCGGCCAACACCAAAATTTTGGGCAAATTTGTTCCAAACAAAATTTAATCAAATTGATCCAATCAATCATCCATAAAATATCAATTAAGCGTATTAAATCATCCAATTTCATTATTCATGCTCAAAATAAAATTTACCCAAATTTGAAGCCCTAATCATTTTCATGCTTTACCTTGCTCATGACACCATTGTTGGTTTTTGCTAAGGTCCCAAGGATCAATAAACAAGCATGAAACAAGTGTGAATACAACGAGGGAGCTGCGGAATACTCACATCGATCAGTTGAGCAAAGCGCGAGGCAACAAAAATCAAATTTTGCCCACTGGTACATGCGGCAGTGAGCTGCTACTGCCTCCTCCAAATTCGGCCATGGGTGAGCTCCAAGCTTCGTCAAACGATTCCCGGCTCATGGGTGGACTTCCCTATGACCTTCGCATGACTTCGTAGTGTGCTAGCACTCTGATTTTGCCATAAAATCGTGACTTTAAGCTTCCCTATGGCTCTCGGTTTTCAACAGAAAAACAGAAGGTTTTCAGCCCCTTGGGCGTGTGAGACCAAGAAGAAAGAGAGGAGAGAGAGATGTAAAATGTGTAATGTCATCGATTTCTAAAAAAATTAAACATATACCATTTTCATTTTAAAAAGTCAAAGGCAAAAACAATTAAATGCCTTCCAACTTCCATCAACTCATCAATCCATCAATCATGAATAGTTATTGGTGTCAATCACTCAAAGTGAAAGACATCCATCACTTGATTGACGAATGATGTGATGCTATATGCGACTAGTGATTTGACGCTTGATTTGATTTGCGTGCCGCACTCAAATTTGAAATGCGAATGCGCTCGCAAATAAACTCGGGCTCGAGTTCGCTAATTCCAAATTAACGAATTTTTCGTTGCGACGTAATTAAATGATTATGCCTAGCGAAATCACTATTCATGTCGCTAACGAATTAATTCTAAATTAATTCGTTCGCCCGAATTAAAATCTAATTTTAATTCCGCGTCGAAATCCAATTTCGTTTAATATATCGAATATATTAATTTATCGATAAATTCCAAATTAATCGTTATCTCTCTTTAATTGATATTTTATCTCAGATAAAATATCTATGTAATTAATCCCAGATTAATTTTCTCTCTCTTCTAATTAATCCCAGATTAATTTAGAGTGCGAGTCATACGTCATCGGTGAATCTTCGGGAAGGAACTCATGAGATCCCCGAATATATTGGCAGTAAATCGGTCGTCGGACTATCCGAACACGGAAGTACCTAGTGTTGGACAATTATGACCCATAGCATCACTATTTGTACAGATCACGGTGTTGTTGTACAAATTAACTATGTGACAAATGAGATTGCACTCTTATCATTTGTGATTAGATCACCTAGATAAATAAATGATGAGAGGTCCATATGATTTGTTCCTGAATTGAGAATGATATAAGACAATATCATTCCATGAATGATAAATCATTAAATATCCATACTCAGAGTATTATCGAGATTGGACATCGATAATACGTAAAAGACTAGTATTACACTTGTGTGTGTTGTGTTTTACCGATGTTACGAGAAACAGCTTAGCTCTGGATAGACCCATTCGGAATTCCATTGGTAGTATAACTATGTGTCTATGGAAATCTGAAATCAGGGTAGGTGTATTTGGTTTTAAACTGAGACTTGCACCGCTAATACTTGCAACAATCAATATACTTTGGTTGCGGTCGTCCAGGACTTTAACAGGTTCTGTGTACCCCAATACTGGGTATATTGAGAATCGTAGTGTATTGGGTATGATGTCAATATGGAAGTATCACTACAGTTATAATGGAGATGATGGTCACGTAGGATACATGACTGGTTCACTTAAATGCTGCAGCTGTCGGGATAAAATGACAAGGTCAGGTTTATCCGATTATATAGACTAGTTACCAGACATCCGACATGTGCTTCGTACGGGGCAGACACAATTCCAGCCCCAGGTCTAGCACGTGATATTCTGATACTGGATCGGAATACACAATTCTGCGTATACTACGCCTGATATAGATCGCTTATTCTTGTAAGCATGTTTCTGGAGAATTGGGTAGGCATGGCACTTTGCCAGAAGCCAACCTTGTCTTGTAAATCGGTACAAATGTAGTACGAGGTACTTACGTGTTCGAATAGTCTGACGACTCGATTTACTGCCAACATATCCGGGGATCTCATGGGTCACTTCCCGAAGATTCACCGATGATGTATGACTCGCACTTTATTAATCTGGGATTAATTTCTGATGAGAGAGAGAGAATTAATCTGGGATTAATTACGGAGATATTTTATCTGGGATAAAATATCAATTAAAGAGAGATAAAGATTAATTTAGAATTAATCGGAAAATTAATATATTCGATATATTAAACGAAATTGGATTTCGACGCGGAATTAAAATTAGATTTTAATTTGGGCGAACGAGTTAATTTAGAATTAATTCGTAAGCAACGTGAATAGTGATTTCGCTAGGCGTAATCGTTTAATTACGTCGCAACGGAAAATTTGTTAATTTGGAATTAGCGAACCCGAGCTCGGGATTATTTGCGAGCGCATTCGCATTTCGAATTTGAGTACGACACGCAAGTCAAATCAAGCGTCAAATCCCTAGTCGCATCAAGCGTCAAATCATTAGTCACTTTGAGTGATGTGACTTGACAACTTGATGGATTAAGTGATGTGAATGATGACAAGCATTTATGTGACTTCACCATTTTTTTCTCTTCTCTCTCGCCCACTGCTTATGTTTCTCTCTCACTGGTTTCACAAAAAATCGTGAGTTGTAGAGAGGCAAAAGAGTGATCTTGTTGCAAGATAATAGTGCTAGCACAATCTAGAGGAGACATTACAAGGTGATAGGGTAGTGATTTCGTGAGCTTGGAATCCATTGTTGAAGCTTGGAGTTTAAAGATGAAGATGGAGTCCAAAATCCACCATGGCCGAATCATGAAGCCCAAACCAGTGGGTTTACCGTGAGCATGACAGAAGATGAGAGCATGAAGTGTTCTTCGTAGCATCCATCAAATCGATGTGAGTATGATTCCGCCATTCTCCTTGTTGTATTCACTCGTTTTATGCTTTATAAATGATCCTTGGGACTTGATTGAAACCCAACAATGGTATCTTGAGCCATTTGAGCATGAAACGAAAATTAGGGTTCTTAACTAAATTTGGGGCTTTTTGATTTAAGCATGTTTTTGACAAATTGTTTGTTTAAATATGCTTGTATATGGATAACTTAGAGTTATATGTAATCAATTTGTTGAAAAATTAATTGGATTAATTTTCCCCAATTTGCTTAGTATGGCCGAAAATTGTAAGCTCTCTAATGTCTTGGTTTTTTGATTTTTTAATCATTGGATGTGTTGGAAATCAATTGGGGATGTTGATTTAAGTTTGAATTGGATTCAATTGGATTGGATTTAAATTTGGACACAAAATCCCCCTTTGGCCGAGACTTAAAGCATGTATATATGGGTTTGATTTTGATCAAAATGTGTTGGACAGTTATTGATGTAATTGAGCATGATTAATTGTTTAAATTGTGTTTTGGAAATGTTGATTTATGTAATTAATTATGTTAAGCACTTTAGGTTAATTGAATTATAAAATTGGATTTTTATAATTTATTTAATTGGGCCCTAAATTGGATTTGGGCTTGTTATGTTGTAAAAGGGCTTATTAGGCTTTGTTGTACAAAGTTGGGTTTAGGAAAAAATTGGTTGGATCCAATTGAGCCCAAAACCGCCTTTAAAATTTAATTGGGCCTAATGGGCCTAAATTGATTTCTGGGCTTATGTGGTAACTCCCGGATTGGATTTTGGTTATTCGGTTTGACCTGAGTTGACCAAAAGTCCACGCCTTAATGAAATTAATTAAAAGCCCATTGGACTTTAATTAAATTAATATTGGATATTAATCGGGCTTTGAAATCCATAACGATTAAATTTGGAATTGAAGTCGTAAAGTTCATTAATAAAGTGTAGTATTTAATTTGGAATTAAATAAAAAATTAGTATTAAATACAAATTGAATTGGATTTAATCATGTAATTTAATTTAATTCGAGAATTCGTACTTGGTACTTATTCGCAAAAACGAGTTTGACTCGAGCAAAATCAAATCGTTGTTTGAACATTGGATGATCATTAATTATCAGATTAATTAATTGGATTAGATTGATTGATAAAATGCTTGTGTGAATACATGATTGTGATGCATGAATAATGTATATCGGATGGATATTAGATGGGTGGGGCAATTTTAGAAATTGTTGTAATAAATTTGATTTATAAATTTGATCAATGTAAAGTATCCATCCGCATATCATTATTATTTATTTATACGCGCTTTATTATGTGTTTAGAATGCATGTTTAAGGGTGTATGATGATGAGACCTTAACAAAGATAATAAATTGGTTGCAAATTTGCACGCGAAAAATCCTCAAATAATATTAAGCATTTTTCCTTACATTGAGTGATTCTTACTCAAGATCCGAGACTGGCATTGGCTTGTTGACCAAAGTCAAGGCCTTTGTCCGTCGAGGATGTGTTTGAATCACAAGAGCTTTGTTCCATATCGGTGTCTTGTCCAAGTTGTGGCTTGTTGGCCAAAGTCAAGACCACTTCTTGTCCATCGACATTGATTACGAAGCTTTCCATGGTCAATGGGTCGCGCTTAACTGGGATCACTAAGTTTGTTGTGCCAAAGCCAAGGCTTAGTTGATTCAGAGGAAAAAGGTTAGGTAATACATTGGATGTATTGGCATATATAAGATATATGTTTCGGACTTGGATGTCCCCCTACTGGATCTAGGAATTCGATTGGATCCAATTGATCTTAGAGATCTACCTAGTTAATTATCATACAATTTGTTGGCCAAAGTCAAGATTGTGTGATATTTAACAGGATCCTAGCCCACTAGGAAACACGGTTTCCTGAGTACTCGACAGAGGGTTGGAGGCCGCCGAAAAATAGTGGGAGGCAAGAATTGAATTCGCAATATTCGTTCAATTACTCGCCATACGCGCTCAAACAAATATTTCGTCATATCAATTAAATGTTAGTTGGACTAATATTTAAATTTTTGTTTTTATAAGCAGTTGGACTGTATTATAGTTGATTATATAATTGGATTATAGTAATCAATATATTTGAATTAATTAATTTCAATTTACAGTTGATTTTATAATTGGATTATAGTAATCAAGGTAATTGAGGTTAATTAATTTAAATTATATTTGATTATATAGTTGGACTATAATAATCAATATAATACATAGTACCACAAATCGTTGATTAAATAGTTGGTCTATTAGAATCAAGATAATTGAATGATTGACATTTAAAACATAATCCTAGGGAAAATGTATTTAAATAGCTTAATTTTCAAATATGGAATAAGTTTCAGGATAGTCCTGGAAAAATAATAAGTTACTTTATTTGATAAAATAACATATTAGGCCTTTGCCTGGAGTTAAGCAAATAAGTGGAACATGATATTTGGAATATTCATGTAATGATAACTTAGTGCTTAATCCATTTACTTGTAATATAGACTCCTTAATTTCTTTATCAAAACTAAGGATTACATTCTTAAAGTATGATATTGGAATTGAAGGATCTTCATAAATCTATACTTAGATTTTAGAAGTAAATATTGCAATAATTAACTCTTGGAGAGTTAATGACTATTCTCAAGGAGACAAATTCAAAGTTTGCAATTAGGCAAGTAGCGCAAGGCGCACCTTACTTCGATATTCTAGAAACCCGAGGCTTGGCCAAAGGCTTCTGGAATGTTGCAATGGGCAACCGAAAAATCATTATAATCTTCTAGGAAGATAAAAGGACATTGTAGACACAGAACCTGGGAGACGCATGCTGTTCTAAGCTCGGGGGCCTAGTTGGGAGTACGGAGTAGCCACGGGGGACTAAACCGGAGAATAATGGAGTCGCCACCCGGTGTGAACCGGGAAAATGAGATTTAAGGCCACACTCACCCCTCGCAAGGGAAGACCTCAAACCGTTGGGTTCGGAATGGTCCCTTACTTATGCCATTTGTAATGAAAGGATTTACATAATAATTTAATCAGGCTTAAGTAACACTTATTCCTAAGAATATCATGCTTCCATATTCATGGGTACAAAATAACACTCATACATACATCTCACATATATCTCATATCTAATAACACATGCCTAAAAATACCTCAAAGTAACAATGAACATACAACTTCATTCAGCATATCATATTCATGAAAACACAAGCATACATAATATCCGCACAAGCATACATGTGAGCACTTTTCCAAGTGATACGTGGAATTGTATCCCAAGTACAGACCGCATTACCGTTAATTCGGAATCGGCTACGGAATTTATGTCTAGGTTTCCATCCGATATATCACAAGAAATAATACTCCAAAGTCATCATGGCATAGGCATATGAATCGTAATGCGTTAAATCAAGACTAAGGAAAACGACGCAACTAATGGAATAAACATGTTTTTCATTATTATGTGCACAAAGATAAGAATGACTATGTGTGGTTCCATAAAAAATCACCTAAGAAACAATTATACGTGGCATGTGATGAATATGTCTCAGTTCAGTGTGTTCGCGTTCGTGTAGCATTCGTAAACGCGTTCGAACGGAAATGAAACAGAATGATCACGTTCGTATGGCGTTTGTTAACGCGTTCGAACGGAAATGAAACAGAATGCTCACGTTCGTATGGCGTTTGTTAACGCGTTCGAACGGAAATGAAACAGAATACTCACGTTCGTATGGCATTTGTTAACACGTTCGAACGGAAGTGAAACAGAATGCTCACGTTCGTATGGCATTCGTGAACGTGTTCAAACGGAAATGAGACCTGATACATGATAAGGCAAAATGTATGCGCGTTCGAGTTGGGTTCGTAAACGCGTTCGAATGGGAACAGACCTGATGCATGAAATGAGACGCAATACATAAACAACAAAATAAGGGGCGCGGCGAAGTACAGCCGTAAAGGTGGCCTTTTGGGGCTCTTGGTCTCTCAAAGAGAGGACCTTTAGACCAACATACTAAGCCCATGCGCGTCACATCACACATACAAAAATAGAGCCAATCATATCAAAACCAAGTATGCCCGATTGAACACATCTTACATCCAATCCGAACACACATCAACCGGCGCGGCAAAGCATCGTGGTAAAGGGTTTGAACCCCTCCCCATAAGGGATCTTTCATTCCACTTACTAAGCCCATGCGCTTGATTGAACCATGCATAAATAAACAACATACAGAATTCAAGTGACGAAAAATAAACAAACCAAAGCAACACAAGGCAAAAGATAATGTCGTTTACTCAAGCGGTACGTGGAGTTGTGTCCCGAGTACAGATCATATTACCATCCATTCGGAATCGGCTATGAAATTTATGTCCGGGTTTCCATCCGATATACCGCGAGAGTTAACACATTTCTCATTCATCACATACCCACAACACACATCATACATAAACAGGATTCAACGAATAAGTAAAATATAATCAAAATAAATAAAAAAACTCACGTAGAGATGGGTGTGAAAAGTACCCTCAGGTCTAACCTTTTAAGCCGTCTCTCGGACTCACGTTTCACGAAGATCGGAAGGGGTAAAGCTCCGCAACTTTTCTGGTTCACTGGTTCAGCATCCTAGCTCACTGCTTTGCTGTTTTGCTTGCGGTTCGAACTCCGTTCTGCTCCTGTTCGGCCTCTGTCTTGCTGCTCATTGCTCGGGCCACCTGCTTTAACGTTTTCAATGAACTGTTCCAAGTTTGTGTGGGTTCTTAGTGCAGTTGTGTGTGATTATTTTTAAGATTATCTATGCAGTTTTTATGTTACTGTTTTCAAGGATTTGGGCTGCTGTTTTAATGTAATTCAGGGGCTGTTTTTGAGTGTTTGTTAGGGGGTTTTTTAGTGGTTGTAAGGGCTGTATGGGGGGATGTGTTCTCGGTGCAGGAGGGGAGTGTTTTGATTTGGCTAAGGAGGGTTATTACTTGTGGTGGTCTCGGTTATGGTGGAGGATTGAGGCTCTTGTTGTCTCAGCTATGGAGGAGGTGGTTAGGGCTCTTTGTTCTTTTTTTTGTGTATATGTGAAGTGTCTTGGGCGTGTATTAGAGAGAGTTGGGCGTGAATTCTATATGTCAAGGAGAGGATGGCTTTGGTTAGGGGTTGTTTATATAGAAGAGAGCTAGGGTTTGCCCTTGTCTCACAAGGAAGAGATCTAGTTTCCAAATTAGGAGTCCTAAGAATGGTATACACAAGATTGAGGGGGGACAAAATATTTTAAATTAGGAAGTCAACTATTTTAAATTGGTAGATGTCTTATTAGATTAGGAAGTCAAATATTTGATTGGTTTTAATTGGTTAGGATTGATTTTAATTAGGCATATCTTCTTTTTTTTAGTTTTATAATATATTCAAATTATTTAAATTAAGCATGATTTTAGTTTAAGTTTGGTAAATGTTTTAAATATTTTATTTAATGTTTAATGATTAAATTAATATTTATTTATTTAATTGGGAATGTGTTTTATGGGCTTTGGGGAGCTAAATGGTCTGGGGTGTGAGGCTAGCAGCAAAACCAGAATTACCGACACCGTTCAAATGCTTCTTCGAACGCGACACGAACGCCCGCAATCTGTTTGCCGTTCGAACGAAGTAACGAACGCAGCACTAACGAAGACAGTGAGCTTGTTTATTCTGAATTTCCCCTTCCGATATCCATTTCCCGCGGCTTTCGTGACTCAAAAGGTAGTGCCTCCAAATGAGACTCATCATCGGGTTTCACATGCAAAAATGCAATGCCTACAGTCGCCCCCACTTTGATGGGACTTGTGCAGTGTGTGACTTTGAACAATCCTATCAAAGTTATGCAATGCATTTTTACTTACCTGGAGCGCCAACTGCCACCTGACTTGCCTGTTGCTCCGCCGAGCTGATGATGCAGTGGACCTCGATTCTTGGATGCATCCCAATAACTGTAACCGACAACGGGGGCCTCGACCCTGGGACGCATCCCAATACCGCTGACAAAATGGGCCTCGGCCCGGGGAGGCATCCCAAAATGAATGGCAGTGGGTCCACGACCTTGGAACGCATTCCAATAACTGCAACCGACAACGGGGGCCTCGACCTTGGGACGCATCCCAATAACCGCCGACAAAGTGGGCCTCGACCCGGGACGCATCCCCAAAAAAATGATGCAGTGGGTCCACGACCCTGGGATGCATCCCAATAACTTGCAACCGACAACGGGGGCCTCGACCTTGGGACGCATCCAATACCGCTGACAAAGTGGGCCTCGACCCGGGGAAGCATCCCCAAAAATAAAGATGCAGTGGGTCACGACCCTGGGACGCATCCCAATAACTGCAACCGACACGGGGCCTCGACCCTGGGACGCATCCCAATAACGCTGACAAAATGGGCCTCGACCCGGGACGCATCCCCAAAAAAATGATGTAGTGGGTCCACGACCCTGGGACACATCCCAATAACTGCAACCGACAACGGGGGCCTCGACCCTGGGACGCATCCCAATACCGCTGACAAAGTGGGCCTCGACCCGAGGACGCATCCCCAAAAAAATGATGCAGTGGGTCCACGACCCTGGGACGCATCCCAATACCGCTGAAAGTGGGCCTCGGCCCGGGGACGCATCCCCAAATTGGAGTATACTTACGATGATGTGGGTCTCAACCCTGGGACGCATCCCCAAATTGCTGAAGATGATGATGTGGGTCTCAACCTTGGGACGCATCCCCAAACTACTGAAGATGATGATATAGGCCTCGACCATGGGACTCGTCCCCAAAACTTGATATTGTAGCTGATGTGGGCCTCAACCCTGGGACTTATCACCGAAACTGATACTGTAACGGATGTGGGCCTCGACCCTGGGACTCATCCCCAAGAACTGATACTGATATCGACGTGGGTATTGATCTTGGGACTCATCCCCGAAACTGTTGTTGATGCTGATATGGGTATGGGCCTCGACCCTGAGACTCATCCCCAAAACTGATATTAATGCTTATGTGGGCCTCGCCTTCTGGACTCATCTCCACAACTGATACTGATGCTTATGCTGAATGTGGGCCTCAACCCTGGGACTCATCCGTATAACTGATACTGATGATGACGTATGCCTCGGCCTTGAGACCCATCTCTGAAACTGATGCTGATGTGGACCTCGTCCCTAACCGGTACTGATATGGCCCTCGCCCGCAAACTGATACTGACTTGGGCCTCGCCCCCAGGCCGATACTGATGCGATGCGGGTCTCTCCCCTAAAGTGCCGTACTCCGTAGGACTGATTTTGATAAGGATGCGGGCCCCGCCCCCGAAGTGCCATACTCGGCAAGATTGATTCTGAAAAAGATATGGGCCTCGCCTCCGAATTGTTATTGATAGGGGCCTCGCTTCCAAAACTGTTACTGATATAGGCCTCGCCCCCATGCTGATACTGATATGGACCTCGCCCCCATTCTAACACAACTGATACTGATGTAATACGGGCCTTGCCCCCATAATGCTATACTCGACAGAAATTGATACTGATGCTGATGATTCCTCTTAGCATATTGCACTTCCTCTCACGAGATAGCTTGATAACTAGATATATTTTCGTCCTCAACGAATGCTTGGTGTCAAAGCCAGAGAATCTTCAAAGTACTCGATATGCTCAACTCTGATCGTCTGAATAGGCGATCCGAACTAGACTCATAGTGTGTGTGTGCCATGGACCCTTCGCAGGTTATTCCTCAAGCAAGCCAATTTGATGATTTTGCTTCGGAGAATCGGACCCGTGGGTCTATCCAACATGAATGTCTTAATCATATTCTGTGATTACTTCAGCATACTCAACATGATATGGTCTCTTGCATTTCACTCTTGTCTCTTTCTTCTCATTTGGAACTTTTTTCTTTTTCTCTCTCTTTTTTCTTTTTCTTTTTCTCTTTTTTTTTATCACTCACTCTACAGAAATCTTCTGTCATCTTCCGATAATGTGGGCTTCGCCCCTTGAGATCCATTCCCGAAACTCAAACTCATATGGGCCCCTAGCCTTAGGACGCCTTCCCAAAACTAGTACCAATGTGGGCCTCAACCCTCAGATCACTACCTGAATCTGACACAGTGCTTTTGTTGTTTCTGAATGGTTTTTCTTTGCCGCTTTCTCTTTCAAAACCTGCGAACATAAAATAAAACAAACACAAAAGGAATGCGAAATGGGTTACGTGTATGCATGCATGTATGTGTTTCTTATCCCGTCGGGTTAGGTCTTCTACCAATTCTCTTGATGACTGCTCAGTTCTTTCTTCCTCAAGCAAAGTAATGTTTCAATCTGTCTGCGTCGATCTGTTCGGTGAACTCATTCTCCTCTAAATCTGACAGTCTCACTGTCCCGTTTCCCGTTACTGAATGGCTATCATGTCCTTTCTGTTTGCTTCTTCCAAAAATGTACCGTGTTCTGAGTGTCACTGAATGTCATGGAATCAGGGTTGTATGCTTTTGTCAAACGTACTCATGTTGCAGAGACTCAGGCAAGTTAACGAAATGAACATCTTTATTGTCATTAAGAAAAGGTTCGAACAAACAGACAAAATCAATGTCTCTAATAATAAATGCTGGATCACAACTGAATAAGATCTGGGAGACAAACATCTCCATAAATTGAAACTTTATTCTTCCATTGCTTTCTTATTTCCTTCGATGATCAATTTATCTAGGTACAATAGTTCCTCTTCCCATTCACTTCTCTCCTTTTGCAACCTCCGTCTCATCACTGTCTGAGAAGTTTTCCCAAGGATCCTCTCTCTGCTTTATTTCACTTTTACTACTGTCGCCCCGTACCTCCATGCGAGAAGTTTGGTAGTTATGGGTTTGAAGGGCACGGCTGTCGGGTAGGCCAGATTTGGTCATGTAGGTAGGTGGAGGTTTTCTGTATATGTTGGCTTGTTCTTTTTCCGGGTCTGGTATTTTATGGGAGTCGATGAGGTCCTGGATCTCGTGCCTAAGGCGGAAGCATTTGTCAGTTTCATGGCCTCTTTGCTGGTGGAAGTAACAGTAAAGGTTCAGGTTAAGGTGGCGTGGTACAGGGTTTGGAAGTGGTTTAGGTTTTAAGGGACTTAGGAGTCCTTGCCTTTCTAGCTTTTCAAACACCTTTGACAAGGTCTACCTAAATTGGAAAATTGCCTGTCCCTGATAGGGACAATTTCAGAAGGAGGGAGTTTGGTCTTTGAAGGTTCCCCAATGATCTTTCCAATCTGATTGTACATTTCTCTGTTATCAGCTATACGGAGTACGGTCAAACTGGCCACAACTTTAGTCAGAGCTTGTAATATCTCAATAATTCCTGTTACTTGGGTCTCCAATTGATCCAGGCGGGATCCCTCGTTGGCTGACTCACTCATATTAGCTGAAGGTCTCTTGACAAGTCTTCCCCCAACCCAACGGGTATCTATGATGGCTTTTTAGAACACAAGGGGTTAGCATGATGCGTGTATGCATGATGTGCATGAGGAGCATATAATATATAAATCATACTGAGTCAATAAAATTTTCAAACAAATCGACTTATTATCATTTTAGAAGCTTTCGGGCTGACTGTCATAAGAGTGAACCCGTCCCAGTTTAAATGGCCCAACGAGTTCATATCTTATGGCAAGGAGCCCAACTAAATCCAAATGATAATATTCCGAACACAATCACAAAATGGCCCGTCGTCATTTAGAAGCCTTTGCCCAATCATCATAAGATATGTTCTTGTCCCAGTTTAAATGGCCCAACAAGCCCATATCTCATGACAAAAGATCCAAATGGATCCAAATAACACGTTCCCAAACACAAGCATACAAGGGAGATAATATAAGCATAAAATAATAATTTCTACCGTGTGGCCCACCATCATTTCAGAAGCTTTGGGCCTAATTGTCATAAGATACAAACTCGCCTCAGTTTAAATGGCCCAGCAAGTTCACATTTTTGACAAAGAGTCCAACTGCATCAAAATAAGGGTGGTCCTAAAGCACAAGGAAATATTTGTTATAGGCTATACAACCCGGCCTACGTGTGGGTTCGTGGGAGTACGGATAAAGACTCTTGTCGACGAATGATTGCCCACAACTAGGTCTCCCCACTCAAGGGTTCGAGCGACCAAGCAAGCGCACCTTTTTTATACCTTATGGTACGTGCCAACAAGTCATGGTGTGTGACTAACTGTCAAATGGATTCCTTGTTGCAGATTCCCCAGAGGGAAGGTGGAGCGAGGCTCACTTAAATACCCAAGCCCCTTAGGCTCTTATCGCTTGGTGACAGGAATAAGCAACAAATCCTCCAAATTAGTATGTCACAACAGGCTAATGGTAATGATCGTTTAGGTGCCTTCACAGCTTTTCCTCGAAAGGTAGTGAGTGAAGGAAGACCCAAACCACTAACTAGCCTTAAAATGTCTTTAATCAACAACCTCCATTTTACCCATTTGTAGACACGGTTAATTAAAGCATAAATCTATTCATTACAAGGCATTATTTCGGGGCCGATTCTCTATCCCCAGTGGAGTCGCCAGACTGTAGACAACAGAACCTGGGCGACGCATGCTGTTCTAGGCTCGGGGGCAGAGTTGGGAGTACGGAGTAGCCACGGGGGACTAAACCGGAGAATAATGGAGTCGCCACCCGGTGTGAACCGGAAAATGAGATTTAAGGCCGCACTCACCCCTCGCAAGGGAAGACCTCACCGTTGGGTTCGGAATGGTTCCTTACTTATGCCATTTGTAATGAAAGGATTTACATAATAATTTAATCAGGCTTAAGTAACACTTATTCCTAAGAATATCATGCTTCTATATTCATGGGTTAAAAATAACACTCATACATACATCTCACATATATCTCATATCTAATAACACATGCTAAAAATACCTCAAAGTAACAATGAACATACAACTTCATTCAGCATATCATATTCATGAAAACACAAGCATACATAATATCCGCACAAGCATACATGTGAGCACTTTTCCAAGTGATACGTGGAATTGTATCCCAAGTACAGACCGCATTACCGTCCATTCAGAATCGGCTACGGATTTATGTCTGGGTTTCCATCCGATATATCACAAGAAATAATACTCCAAAGTCATCATGGCATAGGCATATGAATCGTAATGCGTTAAATCAAGACTAAGGCAAACGACGGAACTAATGGAATAAACATGCTTTTCATTATTATGTGCACAAAGATAAGAATGACTATGTGTGGTTCCATAAAAAATCACATAAGAAACAATTATATGTGGCATGTGATGAATATGTCTCAGTTCAGTGTGTTCGCGTTCGTGTAGCGTTCGTAAACGCGTTCGAACGGAAATGAAACAGAATGCTCACATTCGTATGGCGTTTGTTTACACGTTTGAACGGAAATGAAACAGAATGCTCACGTTCGTATGGCGTTTGTTAACGCGTTCGAACGGAAATGAAACAGAATACTCACGTTCGTATGGCGTTTGTTAACGCGTTCGAACGGAAGTGAAACAGAATGCTCACGTTCGTATGGCGTTCGTGAACGCGTTCGAACGGAAATGAGACCTGATGCATGATAAGGCAAATGTATGCGCGTTCGAGTTGCGTTCATAATGCGTTCGAACGGGAACAGACCTGATGCATGAAATGGGACGCAATACATAAACAATAAAATAAAGGGGCGCGGCGAAGTACAGCCGTAAAGGTGGCCTTTTGGGGCTCTTGGTCTCAAAGAGAGGACCTTTAGACCAACATACTAAGCCCATGCGCGTCACAT